>JAOBRD020946032.1:0-12269 GCA_027575215.2 Hydrozoanthus sils
AGCTCTGAATATAAACACACCACAAAGCAATGATTGTTTATTGTGACCTTTATTTAAAGCATATGTACTACGGGAGAGGGTTACGAGGACAAATTCAATGCGAGTTCATATAAACACTGACAAACCGCAATAGAGCTCCATTAATATGCAACTGTCAACTGAACGGACTCACACAGTTCGTCTGGTAAGCCTTTACGTTGATCATTGAAAATTCTAAACGGACGCTACTCATTGAGTCGTCACATGGTTTTCGCTTAGCAGGCGGTTTTATTTTTCATTCGTGTTATGTCATTAATTCGGAGCTCGCTTATAGTAAGCGAGATAATACTATGTTAATAAGATTGTGTCAGTTCTCAAATAAGGTATTATCATCTTGTATATATTAGCAATAAGTGTAGCAAAAACGCAACATGATAATATGATGGAAGAAAATATGTATGATTTGTGAAAATGACCGAGTTTCTTATACGAATTCTTAATTTCATTGGCCCTAAATGAATGAATATAAAATGTACTTAGGTAAAATACACTGGGTTGTCTGGTTCCTGAACATAACATTTACCTAAAGTTCATTTTAATTAGCTCTTAAACAGAATGACCGGTCGAGCAGACACATCGGGAAAGTAAGAAATTCGCATCAAACAAATTAGACTCTAAAATTAAATTGGCTTTTCACTTCCAGCCAAAATTGCCATAACAAATAGCGAGGCGGATTGTGACCATAATTATAAATTAACAGCTTATTTACTTTCGAACCAAAAATTAAACAAGTTTTGAAAATACAAACGCTTTATTAGTTAATAAATTGATTTTGAGACAGAGCATCCAGTGCGCTTGCGGAATACTTTGTCTTCGAACAATAATTCTTCGTTTCGATATAGTATTTTAGCATGCACCTTAGTTTTCTTGACGTTCTGACTTTTAGCTAGGGAAATAAATTTGTTCTAAATCAAACCTAAAGAAAATAAAAGGGAATAACTGGTATTGACATTTCATTAACATTTGAATATTAATATAAAAATAGGCTGAATATTTATTTATTTCCCCTTTTATAGGTTTATCATCCCTGCTTGAATGCAGCATTTAATTACCTTTTAGATATACTAGTAAATACAACGTTTCTATGTTAATTTGTTCTTGACCCATGTATTTTTACCCGAACATATTTCTCTAGAATAGATTATAGACCCCGCAAGTCTGTGTGTGTTCAGAATAAATTTGAGTTATCATTTTGGTCAGAAGTGAGGAGTTCTTAACCCACTGTTCAGTCCTAGGTACAGGATCCCGCTGTTTCAGCAGCGTTGAAGAAGCTAAAATCAAGTAATTCTTACGTCATAACAGAACATGCCTCAACCTGCCTCCTGCCATCGCCAACCGGATTCCGTGTATCCCCAGGCAAGAATTTAATCGCGCTGTTTTGTGGTTCACCGTCATTGGATACGCCTGTGGCCATCTTTCAACAGTGCAATACTAGACCCTCATTGATCAGGTTGAAAAATTGTATGATACAGAATGCGTCCTGCCGATCAGGTTTTTTGTGGACGAGTTTTAAGGGAGATTAATTCTAACTTTTGCTAGTAGCAAATTAACCCTTCGAGTTTAGAGTTTACTCCTAGTTTATTAATGAAGCTGCTCCACTTGTGTATAATTACTGTCCTTTTGCTGTTGTGTATTGACAAAACTAGAGGCTGGCGAAGGCGGCGGCGAAGAAGGTGTGTTTATTGTAGTGTGGCGTGGGGTGCTTGGTCGCCGTGTAGTGCAACGTGCGGTTCCTCTGGTACAACGACGCGCCGTGGCCGCATTACACGGTGGCCCACTTGCGGCAGCTGTCCGTCGCTTATACAGAGCCGAGCCTGCAATAGGAAATGTTGTCCGATCCCATGCTTATATTCATGGGGAGGCTGGAGTCCGTGTCGAGGTTGTGCATGGTCCACACAAAGCCGTTCAATGATAATTAGCCGCCAGCCCCTCTGTGGAGGAACGCCCTGCCCAAGCACAAGGTCACAGTCGCGAAGATGCAACACTGGGGTGTAAGCATTTTTAAAACATTTTTTCCTGCAAGCACTCAAAATCAAAGTACAAAATAAGTGTTTATCTAACGTTTAGTCCGGTTGTTGAAAAGGTCGCGGGTAAAAGTCAACGACTAAACAACCAACTTTTTTTAGATCTTACTATACTTTACCCCGTAGAGCTCTCTCAATAGCGTTACAACCATTCCATGCAGTATTTTTTTATCTGACCAGCGATTCTCTCCTTCTGTGCTTAGCATTTTCTACTCACATTGCTTGTTCGGTTCACAGTCAGTCGTTTGTTTCCTTGAAGAACTGGTGAGCAAATTTCTAATAGCTATAGCAACTACACAAAAACAAGCCATTTCTCTGAGCGAACCTCAGCTGAATACTGTGTATAATGCATGGTCAATCTAAGTGTCTTTACTTAACGAATTATCGTATATCTTTTGCAAAACCAAACAAGAAAACTCAATACGTTGCCAAAACCATTTGGCATTTGTTAACTCTAATTCTTAATTAAGTTTTTTGTGTCGGTAATTTTCGGAAGGTTTTCGGCGTTTTATAATCTTTGTTTAGTAGAAGAGAGAAGTAAGTATCTAAGAAAGCAAGAATACTCTTCTGTTTGCCGTCAGGGCAATAACAAAAAATAGCACCTATTGATGACAGCTACAACTCGAATTGAACTAAACTTGCAGCCTATGCTACAATATTCTTGGTTTGTATACTTAATCATTTTGCTATGAGAAATGTCGAAAAAAATTCCGACCTTCACTTCTGGCATTGTATAACCGCGACGTGACTATATTACGAAGTACACGACTTCCTTTCAGTGTTATTCGCTTCTCTAAGGAGTCGTGTTAGGGCCCATCTACTAGTTTACCTAGATGCCGGAAATAATTCCTTTTAGGGCTATTTCTGATACTTCAACCTGTCAAGAGGCGTCTCATGTGTCACTCATAATTTCATTTCATCGAGCAATACCCCCGCAAAACCTATTTTTGATTTTCAACAACAGAATACATAAGCAGCAAAAGACAGAATCTTTTAAACAAAAGAACTTCCTTGATCTACGATTTGAGTATTGAAGCATTACTGTTTTAAAGAAACCATGCATAGACAGGTAAAAGTCACACTCACGAGTCAAGTTAACATAGTTTACATGCCCTTTACCTTGCCCTTCGATGAACCCTGAGAAATACTTTGCTCTGACGTATTTGTGTGAGGAACCGCTACGAAATGAAAGTTTGTATGATTTTAATTAGCCGTGAGCTGGTTAGAAAGCATGACTCTTAAGAGAAATTAAAGGAAGATTCCGTCCTTGTTGTTGCACCAAAAATAAACTCTCGTTCTCTGAAGACTGACTTTCTGTCTTTACGTTCCCGCTGTGAGGAATAGCGTACGAGGTGATGAAAGAACTCGTGCAGGTCTCAAATTAAAAAAATAACGAATTTGTTCAGGAAAAACGCTATCTACGTTTTGTAAGTTTTATCTGCATTTATACGTTCGCAATTTGAAGAAAAAGGTGCAAAGTTGACCTAGTGTATAATTATGCTTTCACGTAATAGTGTTGCGTGATTAATGAAAAGTCGTTTCGGCATCGAACTCAAGAAGCTTTGATTGGACAATTCGTAGAGTGAAGTGATGGCGGGGCCTGTCACTGGTTTGCACTCATTATTGGAACTGTAAACACAGGTGTCTCTGAAAGCAACAACTCGCATTCAGGTCAAGAGGAAAAAGCGCAATTCCTCTTAACTCTCAAATCAAGCCCTGTGTGAATTAATGGCCATCTGTATGACTCACTGTTTTTCAGCGTCGATGAATATGCGCTTCCCCGCTTGCACACTCTTAATTGTGTTTTATGTACAAATACTGATCTCGCCGAGTGACGAATGGCTCTGGGGCTCTCGCCGCCGTCGATCGTGCTCACCAAGAGACTGTAGTCTGAGCTCATGGGCACGTTGGTCGCCTTGCAGTAAGACTTGCGGTCCTGGGACACAAAAGTGGAAAAGACGCGTTATCTCCTCTGCAAGTTGTGGCGGTAGCTGCAACTATGCGTTAATCAAATCTGACCCATGTAATCTACGCTGTTGTCCTGTGGACTGTGTCTTTACTTGGGGTTCCTGGACGCGTTGTTCTTCTACATGTGGTACGACTGGGATAACCGCAAGACCAGTGAGGATTTCCAAGGCGGCTAGTTGTGGCGGAACAGCCTGTCCAAGTCCTGTAACCAGAAGATGTCCCAATACGTGAGTTGTCATAAGTTACAACTTTATCGGCTGTTAAGGGGTTAACTTGATCGCAAAGTCAAAAGTCGAATCCTGCATTCCTAAAAATTGATCTTAAAATCTAAACCCTCAAAAACAAAATGCTAATCGAATCCCAAATGTTATAAGCAAAAACCTAAAAGGCAAAATCGAATCTGTTAGTGATCCTCCTGAGCTTCCATACTGTATACGTCTGTCTAAAAGCCCGGGGGGGGGAGAAGTTCTCCCTATGTTGGGGCGGTACTGGTTGATATGACCGTCGTATTTTTTGGGGTTAAAATTGTCACTCTGGTATATTTTAGGGGTTGTTAGAAAATCCTGTGTTAAACCAAGAGCCTGGTATTTTTTAGGGTTGAAAAACGCCAAGCTATTGACTGTTTGCAGTCCTGTGTTTTAGCAAACGTGCGTACGGATAAGAAGTTAAACAAAAGTCCTCTGGCGAACGTTCTATTACGCGCGCGTCTTTATTTACTGCATATCACGTTCAGCGCAACACGAGAGGACTTAGCGCCGATCCGCTAGCTATCCAGGGAGAAATTTCAGCTTTCAGTTCGTATTTTAGGGGAACAAATTATTTGTCCCTTTATAATTTCAGGGTATTTGGGGGACTTTTCCGACGGTGATCCCTACCCTTTTAACCCCGAAGTATCCCCCGGGTCAAAAAGATGCTGACGACGTACTTTTCAATGATTGCAATTTTGTTGTTCTTCCATATCGTTGTTCTTCACCATGTTAAGCAAAAAAAGACTTGCTCAACCATTTTATTTTTCACGCAATTTCAAATTAAATAAAAAGAGTTTATCTCAAGTTACTGTTTACTCATAATATCTTTGTTCTGATAAAGCTTCAGTTCTACTCCAAACATGAAAAATGATAACAACACAGCAATCTTTTTAAAGTAATCTGAAAGTCCTCTTTAAACAAAATACAGTTAAAACGATTATATTAAACGCATTATGTAGTCACAACCTGCCACAAAGAGCTAAGCTTCTTAATTAAACCGACAAATTTTGAATTGCACATTAAGCAAGTCAGTGCTCGTTTAAACAAGTTTTAAGACAGTTTTCGACTACAAAATCGTCCATTTTAAAGGAAACTCAAAAGATTTAAACGATTTTTCCACATTCATTAGTAGGAAATTGGGTCTAAACTCAGTAGGGAGCTCGTTTGGTAACTAGAACCGAGAAGTGATGAATGCTGTCTTTCTATATAAATACCGCGATATTTCGTCTTCACAAGCTGTTCACGCAAGGCGGGAGCACTTTAAAATTCAGTCTTTAAGCATTTCAACAAAATTGGTCCATAAATCGCAGGATTTTCATTGAAATATTGGCCTTGGTTTTTGCGCTATATAGGTTATATTTTTTTATTGTGGAGGTATAAACTTCCTTGTTTCTTTACACAAAATTCGCGCTGAGATGAATTGAAAATGAATTTTAAAGATGCAAATCTAAAAACCAAACATTGCCGTAAAGGTGACCAGCCGTGTTTAGTACGTATGTTTTCACAAGAATCAATTGCAGCACAGCCAACTTGCTAGTCGACCGGCTGTGAATTTATGTCGGTCGTATCAGGTTATGCGTGCCAAATCAGGTGATAATGCGTCTCACATCAGGTGACACCGGGCTATACTTTGTAGCTGCGCGAGAGTTGAAAATGCACAAAAGTAATTGTTTGCTTTTTTGTTGTTGTAGCTGCCCGGGCTTAATATATATTTTGTCTCTCTCTTTTTTAAGCTAGATAACCAACTGAAGTTTCTCTTTTCTTCAGAGAAAAATCTCTAGATGCCCCGGGAAATTCTTTGGAATTTGAGTTCTGAAACCGCTCGAAACCTTAGAGTCAGCACAGCCCTTAAAATTTGTGTGCATAAGAGATTAGCACAGTAGCAGTAATAAAACTATAGTTGATAAAAATTCAGTTCCTCTACAACTGGATAAAACACACATGGATCATCACATCACGCTACAGTTCAACTGAACCTACTCAAGTGGCGTTAACACCTCCAACTGCTCCGCAAATTTAAAAACCTAATCAACTTATATAAACGTCTCACTACTTAAAATTAAAGGGGTATCTAAAGCCACCCTCCTCCTCCAATCTATGAGTCTTGCCACAAGTTCAATCAATTACGTATAAAATAACTTGAGACCGAGAGGTCAAATAGATCACGGAATATTGAACAAAAGAAAAATATTAAGTTGCGCAGTTTAAAGCCTCGTAAACCAGAGACTGGTTTTTGCCTACCCTCTGGCCTTGTCGCAGAGCTATGAATGGCAGCCGTTGGTTTTTGGTTTCGGTGCTCCTTTTTGCGATCTGTCTTCAATCTGTTGGTGGTTGGCGAAGGCGTCGACGTCGTAGATGGCGTTGCTCGCCCAGAGACTGTACCGCTAGCTCTTGGCGTTCCTGGGGATTTTGCAGCAAGACTTGCGGCTCTGGCAAGCGCGCACGAACTCGCACTATAATAACGCCAGAGTACTGTGGCGTGTCCGCAACACAGCCGTCTCACACAAACTGCTTCCTGTCGCACGCGGCATTGCCCCATTGACTGTTCGTGGAAATCGGGTGCTTGAAGTGCTTATAGAGGTCGGGTTTTGACCCTCTCACCCTAAATATTGAGCAAGTTTCTACAACTTCATTTTAAAATATCGGACCTCATCTAAATCAAACATCTTCGCTTGCTTGTCAATCCTGCGACAGGTTTGAGCTTTTGAATTTATCCGGAGAGCTTCAAATTAACAAACGTAGCAATAATCTTCCTGCATGTTATGTGACAATTTTTTAGTCCTCGCAGTGATTTTGTTGCTAAACATTTCGCGCTTCAAGAAAAAAAAAGCGCCGCGCGCTTAAATGATTACGGAGAAATAGAGAAATAGAGAAAAATGCTTTGATTAAACGTTGGGAATTTGAAAACTGTTTAGTGATTGCAATGGGAACGTAGCGTTAAAAACAATAAAACGTGACGCAGATGGATTTAGGCTGGAATAATAAGGTAACTGACACTGAATTGTTGAAATCTTCACTTTCTCCTTTTCACTCTAGGCTACTGTACAGTGTACACTTGTTTAATAATGATACCTTCGTTTTAATTCTTCAAATCGTTTTATTTGTTTCGAGGTTTAAGATTTACAGCTAGCAATTTTCTTAAAATGATTTCCCGCACAAAATCCCTATTGGCAATGCTGAGAGCAAAGATTACGTACATTCAAGGCTGTATTGTAGTGTCTGGTTCTCCTAGGCTGGCACGGAATTGCGCTTAACCATTACGAAAGCTCGAAATACCAGCTGCTTCGGATAAACTTGCGCTGATATCAAAGATCGTTTAAATACGACAGAGCAAAAACGTGGAACGACCTTCCAGCTCATGTCAGAATTGAAACAGGACAAGCCGGTTTCAAAAATATTTTAAAAAGAAGTACCTTTTTCGTATTTTCCATTTGCTACTACTTATTATCTACTGTAACTAAGTGTAAGTGTTATTCGGTTTATTCTTAAAAGCCTTCATTTAAACTAGCTCTGTTAAATTGGACATAGCCTACCCAAATATTGCTTAAAAATAAATACAGTAAGCGAATAAATAAAACTCTCCTATTCTTTTTTTGAAAAGAGTATACAACAGTTATTGTCTTGACCAACAGGAAACGCTTTGTTGTCGTTGATATCGATTTTGCGTGACTGTTACGGTTTGATCAATGTCGGTAAAAGAAAGGTTTCATTGTAGTAAAACAAACAGAAAAAATAGACAGTTTCAAATAAGTCGAAGTGTCACGTAATATTGTCGCAAAAATGTAAAAAGAGTTAATGGTACAACACACACCAAAACAAGAAACCTGGCAAGGTATTAGTTTGCTGTGGCTGGTGGGAGAAAGTCGACTTTTGTAGTTCATTTAGTCGATTATTCGCCGCGCTAGGCAACTGTTACTGGAATTAAAAACGTGTTACCACAAATTACGTTGTGGAAATGAATAAAACATCTGTCACATGAAGTGCTGTTGAAAGTTTGACCCTAACTTATTAATGCCGATGGATTTAGAGCTTTTAAGACAAAGACACAAGCGTCGAAAGCAAGCCATTTCAACTGGGTAGTTTCAGTCCAAAGATAAATTGCAGCAAAGGCTTTGAAAAAACGTTGTAGTATCGGTACAAGGCATTTTGCCTAGTAATACTGCATTCAATTGTCAGTTTTTGTCTTCGCAGCTATTCATTTGTTTTTCCCTAACTTTGGACACTTAAAAAATTTGCAAGCTTCTCGATGTCCTGGACCTATTTGTAAAGCTTTTTAGATTAACTTTCAACTGCAAAACTGTCGTTGCCAATAAATAATAAAGAAGCTTAAAGCTATCAATATTGCAACTCATTTTCACTGTCATTATCACTAAACTGCTTTTGTCATTATCATTCCCACTGTCATTAACGACGCCTCTTATCATTGCCGTTTTCATTTTTGACACATCTTATTTGTCACTGTAATCATCGACACATCTTGTCTTTGTCGTTGTCATTATCGACGCATCTTTGCCATTGTCAATATCGACACCTCTCATCTTTCTCATTGTCATTTTACAGGTGCTGTCCTGTGAACTGCCAAGTGAATTCGTGGAGTAGTTGGGGAGCGTGCAATGCCAAGTGTAACAGCGGTGGCTTTCAAACACGCACGCGAAGAATCACAACTGCACCCACCTGCAACGGAGTAGCCTGTCCCAGTCTCTCGGAGCGAAAAACGTGCAGGGGACCTTGCTGCCGTGTAGACTGTGTTGTTTCGCCTTGGACGCCATGGAGTGCATGTAGGAAGCAATCGGGGCAGTGTGGGACAAACAGCGGCTCAAAAACAAGGACGAGAGTTGTACGAACTCTTAATTCGTGCGGTGGCACCGCCTGTCCATCCCTTCGTGACAATGCGAAATGCACACCAGCTAGAATCCATTGTCAGGTAATTTAGGCTTTGATTAGACCAAAATGTACATATTTAACCTACTAAGCCTCTAATTTATACTACTAGTTGATAAAATTTTGTGTTAAAAAGTTTATGTGCGCAGTGCACTTGGTTTACCTCTCATGTCTATTATTGTTGTAAAATAAGCGCTTTGTCGTTTACGTACTTTGTGGTCCTTCCATGAAACTTTTGATAAAAAGTAAAACAAATGAACAAAGTAAACACTTTGATCTAAATGGAAGATTTTCGTGACGAGCTGGATCCCTTGTTGTTGACGCCGGGTTGAGGCGCAAAGATTTTATTAAATTTCTTGTCACTTTTTTTACCTTTACTTCATCGTGATTTTACACTACTGCGTTTATTTATCGCTAACCGAAAACTTGTAATTCTCTACACAGTAAAGCAATGGACTTACTACACAATTAGCACGGTTTTTCTCAAGAAAAAGTGTGAGGGAGCTAATCAAACGGGATAACCGGTTTTAGAAACAACCATATAAATCTTAAGTATAAATAATGATTATTAATGATTGACTTTTAATTCCAGGTTAGCACGTGGGGAACGTGGAGCTCCTGTTCGCCCTCAAACGGGAAATGCGGCGCAGGTAGACGCACCCGACGGCGAACTATAGTCAGACAGCCATCTTGCGGCAATCCTTGCCCCACACTTTCAGAAACTGGTAACTGTATGCATAGCTGTTGCCCCGTGAACTGTGTGGTGAGTTCCTGGCTTCCGTGGAGCATGTGTTCCAACACGTGTGGCTCTGGTAAGTTGTTCTTCAAGATGGTTGAATTATTCGTTCATTAATCCATTATCACTTCATAACAGCCTGTACTCGAACACATGTGGCAATTGTAGGTTGGTTGGTTTGTTCATTGACATTTTAAAGGTTGTTGAATTGTTCATTCGTTAGTTGAAGGATATATATAAAAGCACATGCTTGAATGACATGCGTGGCTCTGGTAGGTTTGTGTTTGTTCCTTCATTAGTTCATTATTGTGTAACTTTACATGCTAAACCCATCTGTCTGCATTAGCTACTCTATATATCTACGTTATTGGTTGTTAAGTCAAATCAGAATCAACCTGGTAGGTTAGAATTTCCTTCTCTTTGGTAAACTCCCGCCAACGAGCATGCTCTAAACAGATCTTTGTTTATGAAACTCAGTTAATTTCAAATATCATAGCTTCTAAGCAAATAAAACGTGTAACAGCGGATTTGGTTCCCCCGAACCAAATCCGCTAGCGGATTCCGTTTCCCCGGACCAAATCCGCTAGTGGGTTTGGTCCCCCCTTCGCTGATTCGGTCCCCCAAAAAAATTTCCGCAATTAAATTTTAGGCGGATTTTTAAACTGTAATGGCTTTTAATGCATTTACAAACATTTATAGCAATAAAATCCGGGCGCCCTTACTGCATGCCGTTAGTATGAATCTTTATATCTCGATCTGTACACGGCAGAATATAGTGAATTCCTTTGTGCTTATCAAGTTTTGATTCAAATTCGCCTATATTTCATTATCTGTTTTGTTCTGAAAAGCTTATCAAGGACGAAATATAAAGCTTTTGAGTAGTGTTTGTTTAGTTGAAGTTTAGGTTAGCAAGATCAGGTAACTTCCGGAATTTAGGTAGCAACTATACTTAATTGCGTAGTATCATTATGGACTAAAAAAGTAAGAACGCGTTTTTCGAATTAAGAGCGTTCCTTTTGTGTTCTCCCTAGCTTATTATTCTTGTTAGTGTGTGATACTTTTTTAAAACTACTTTTCTTCTTGGGTAAGAAGTGTTAATAACCTTGTAAAACAAATTTTAATTTGAAGTGCCGGCATTTTGCATCAAGTGAGACGATTGCTTAAACCTCTTAAAAGTCCGAATTATTCGTTTTTCAGACTTTATGTTTTTAATGATTGACGGTTTTGTAGTTGCACGACCAGTCATTGCATGACATTGATTGAGTACAATCGGACGATCAACAATACCAGAACAAAAACAACATATATATACTGACACAGATTTTAAGCTTTCACAGGTTTTGAAAACCGACAACATAAACGTTAACAAAAGTTTGTTTATTCCATTTCAAAATCTTTATTTGGTCTGTTCATAATCGTGATTTGCAGCAGCGTATTTCGAATTTTGAAGATGTTAGTGACGGGGATCGAATCCGCTGTGACACCGGCAATGAAATTTAAGAAACGCTTTTCAGTTTTGTTTTCGTTGCCATTTAGTTTTTAAATTCAAGAAGAAACGAAAACATAAGATAGTTTCTTTTTCGATTCAGTTGAAACACGAGTTATGATAGATGAAAAAGTTAATATGCAAATGTGAGAACATTTTGTAGATTTCAGGCTTTACATTCAAGTTTTTATGGTATTTAGGAATTAGTTTAACCCTAATTGATTGATATATTTCTGTGATATACAGGAACTAAATCTAGAAGACGCACAATATCAACTCAATCAAGCTGCAATGGAAGACCCTGCCCACCCCTAGTCGAAACCATCTCGTGCATCCGTCACGATAACCGCGATTGCGTGATGAACAACTGGTCGCGGTGGTCTGTGTGCAGTAACGGCTGTGGCAAGGGAAGCATCGCAAGAACGCGTACCGTTAAGACAGCTCCGCTGTGTCTAGGGAGACGTTGCCCTTCAAACAGGGAAACTAGAGATTGTTACAGTTACAGAGAGAACAGAGACTGCGTGGTAGGGACATTTAATTTTTGTAGTGGAGATTGCGTGATCCTACTGTGTGATTAAGGATTGTTGCATTTAGGAAAGATGATGATTGCCTGATAGTTAGGCACTAATGCGTTTTTGCCATCCATCCACACAAATACGATCAAAACCAAAGTGTTCGTCACCAGAAATGGAGGCTTTCAAAAAGACTTTCCAGGGTACAGCGTCTTAGTGTGAACGCGCAAAAACGAAGGCGCTTATGGCGCGCCGTTTGTTTCAAAATTATTTTTCTGTCTTTAATACGATTTACGCGTTTTCTGCTTAATTATTTCCCCCTGATAAACACAAATTTCACCCTGATGAAAATATTTCCCCCTGATGAACACAAAC
>JAOBRD020946249.1:0-12268 GCA_027575215.2 Hydrozoanthus sils
ACTAGTATGGACAGCCCTGACGGGTGGTACATGCTACAGCAATTAGCCCGCCTGTCCACACACTATTTACATGGAGAAGATCAGCTACCTGCACTAGTATGGTCAGCCCCGCTAGCAGTCATGCACGGCCAACCATACTGCAAACCTTTTTATGAAGAAAGACGACCCTGCTGATAGGGTTACATACTGTTTGACAAAAAGATCATTCTATCGACTCTTTTCAAAAATGGCAGCGATTTTAATATTATTTTTTTGCCCACACTCGAATTTACCCTGCTAGCCTTGCTTTGGGTATTTTTTCAAAATTTTGTTTTAACTAAAGAGCGCGGCTAGCCAGGCAAATTTGAATGTAGACCAAAAGATATCACGCTGCCGTTCATGAAAAAGCCTGCCTTGCCTAATCTATCTCAGGGAGCTTTCTTTTTCCCTGTGTAAATGGGCCTCAAACCCTTTCAGATTGGACGGTAAATTCTCCCAACTAGGATTCATACTATTCATGGAATCAGTTTGGGAGAATTTTACTTTTTATCCCATTCAACCCAAAGTACGTCAAATGATGGGTCGGTAAATTCTCCCACCTAGGATCCACAGTGATTATAATACCGATTTTACATTCATCCTCATTTTTTCCTTTTTAAATGTCTTATTTTGTAAGGGTCACGTATAAAGAAATAAGATGTTAATAACTGACTGAGGTCGAAAGGATTCAAATTACTGTCAACATGACTTTCTGAAGCCAATCATGAGAAATTTCATCGCATTCTGTGACAGTCACAATTAACAACTGAAGACAGTGAGAGACTCGAAATACCTTCCAGCTTGGAGATACAGTTGCCTTCCATAGACAGCTCTTCTACTATGGGGCAGTTATCGAAACCCTGAAAATAATAACAAAAGCTTATGGTAACATAAATTTCTCACAATAAAAAAACCACGCAGGACTGACTTCAAACATTTTTCAAAGATCTTTCTTTAGTTTAGATGGAAAGTTTATTAGAAAAAAAAACTTAGAACCAGTTGAATTTCGCTATTTTTATGATAGTAAAATATTCTAATAAAACGCTATTTACAAGTTGGATAGTATCGATAGCTTAAAGTCTTGGGCCCGCTAAATTGTATTAGTACTTGGAAAATTGCAAATTATGTTTGCACATTCATGGAGAGATAAAAGATCTCTCATAACTTATATTGCGTGCGAAAGCGTGGCAGGGAAAAACTAAAAACTACGTCACGGTGAGTGTCTGAAATTGCAAGAGGTTTTGTGTGTTGGGGGTGATAAATTATCAAAACACTCATCACTTAGAACTGAATTAAAAAAATTGACATTAAATAATTCACGTTTTACTGGCATAATTAGGATTTAACCCTTTCAACCCTAAAATACGTCAAATAACGTGGTTAAATTCTCCCAACTCGAAACCATACTTTTCATGAAACTAGGTTAGGAGAATTTTGCTTTTCATTGATCTTTTTGATTGATTAATTCTTCTTTTTTCATTAATGTCGCATGTCTTATTTGTTAGACAACAAACTAACGAGGACTGAAAGGGTTAAATGAGATTAAGCGGCGCGCCGGATAATTACACTGTGGCATTTTAATTGGATCGTAACCAAAAAGGTCAGTTAAACGAAACAAGTCTAACCAATGTACACCAAAAAGGCGATTTCTAGTTGCACATCCAAAGTAAAAATTCAGATCTTGACACTTTATCGAACAGCTTTAAGTTTGTCTGTTCTTTTCCCTATTTATTTTTACTGTTTACCGGCAGACGTTTTGTGCCGTTTATATTTTTAACTTTTACAGTTCTTTGCCCGAGGCTACGTATTTGAGTTTGGTTTAGAGCTATAAATCACAGCAGTCGGCGTTCGTGAATAACAGACCTGCTGGTGAATACACTCAACGCTTCAGTCCTCACGTGCCGGTTAATTCAATAGTATAAGCAAAACTCTCGCAGAATAGAACTAAGCAGTCTTTAAAAGGTAACTTTGAAAATAATATTCTGGCTAAGACGACTCGTCATAAATACGGCAACACTTTCCCACCCAGTAGGAAGCCACTGAACTGAATACAGCCCAGGAAATTAGCTATCAGGCACGCACGCCCTGTTTGCTCGAAAAACACTTGACAGCAAAATGGAAATGTGATGATGTCAGTGTGAATGGTTACATTCTTGGTAACCGAGATAAAACTAAGCTTTAAACACGAACAGGCAAGATGGCATCTTCTGCTTTCAAGCTAGCTATTAGTGACGAGCTCCAGTGTCCCATCTGTTTAGATTATTTTACAGAGCCCAAAACACTGGCTTCGTGCGGCCATACTCTCTGTAAAGAGTGCTTGGAAAAGATAGCAAACACAAGCATTCAGAATGGCAGACGATTCATAGTATGTCCAGTTTGTAGGGCTGTAGCTCCGCTTACAGCTGGTGGGGTGGCTGATATTCCAACAAATAATACGCTGATTAATATTGTTAGACTGACTCAAGCAGTAGAAGGACGAGCAGAGATTGAGAAGAGTTTAACGGAGGCGCAAGAGAAGGTTCGAGAACTCAACGACATATCTGTCGCTGTGGACAACGTGATGACTAGACTTGAGCTACGACACGAACAAGTCAAGCAGGCAATAAGTGCAAAGGCAGAAGAACAGATTGGCGACATCAAGAAACAGGCGGATGAGCTGACACAAGTGGCTGACGGAATCATAAACCGAAAAAACGCAGAACTTGTTTCAGTGAAGAACAGTATAAAACTGACCGTGAAATCGGCGGCGAACACAATGAGGGAAGCAGAAACGCTTCTCAGTTGTGAAAATAATGATACTATCATTGACAAGAGAACGCAAATGATTGCTAAACTAAGTGAACTTAATAATCCTTTAGCAATGAAGCCAGACATTAACGATCCAGTCTTGAAGTTTGAATCAGCTGACAATGAAAACAAAATCACAAAACTAGGTGCAATAACACAAACATCAAGAACAAACTCCGCTGATAAACCGCAAGAGCATCAAGTGAACAAGCTTAGTGGATGTCGTGGTTACTGCAGAGTGGCAGAGAATGTCAGGGTCGAGTTCGGCAAACCCGGTACTTCACCAGGCCACTTCAAGTGTCCTCACGGCCTCGACATCAACCAACGAGGCGAACTTGCTGTTGCAGATTCAGATAACCATAGAATCCAGATTTTCACGTGGGAAAACATACACCATTTTTCTCAAAAGGATGAACCATTTGTAGGGCGCATTCTAGGGAAATACGGGAAAAAACTGGGAGAGTTTAATTTTCCAACTTCTGTTGCATTTACGCGCAAGAATAGCATTGCTGTCATGGACCACGCAAATAATCGCGTTCAAATAATGGACAAACGGGGTTGCGTTGTAAACGCGTTTGGCAAAGCAGGAACAAAAGCAGGGGAATTTAAAGGAGCATACGGTATCTCAGTGGATGAAAGCAACCGCATTGTAGTTTCCGACACTGGCAATAACCGCGTGCAGGTGTTCACGCGTAGCGATACGTCGTACAGAGTGAGCATGACCTTTGGACGGGAGCACGGAATGGAACCAGTGAAAACTGTCTTCAAGAACAGAACATTCTTAGTGTCTGATCGTGGAGATACACCGTCAGTAAGAATATTTGATCAGCAAGGAATTCTAATAAGAACACTCCTGACCGAAGGCCTATCAATGGATGGTTATAGCGGATTCCCCAAAGGGCTTACTGTCGATCAACGTCACAACATTATAGTTTGTTTGGGGACAGACCTTGTTATTTTCCAGCCCAATGGAACTTTTCTTAAATACTTTCGTGTCATGATCGATGACAAGCCCCACGGAGCATGGGATGTTGCTTTACATGGTCGTCATTTGTACATTGTAGATGTTCTTTTCGACCGTTTGTACAAACACAACTATGGATACTGCACACACTAACAAAACAGTTTTGTCTAAGCGTTGTCAAACGCCTTTAGCGGTTTTAAAGTTATAGTTCTTAAAGTTAAAGATATGTAACTGAGATATAACAGTATTCGTAATTCTTCCACAGAATCATTTCTTTAAAATTATTGAAGAACAGCTGAGTGAAACGCCGTGAATTTTTATCATCAGAAAAGATCAATATCACGAAACCATTAACGCGCGGATTTCGTCACATTTACTTAAAAAGAAAACAATGAAAAGATTTCCGTTGCAACTCCACACATACCACTGTTGAGAACGCAGGCTGACCGTACAGATTACATGTTACCCATACGACTCAAACAACTGACAAGAATTCAGTGGGTCGGGAAATTGTTTTTTTTACCCTAACATTCCCCGTATCTTATTTCGGAGTTTTAGCAACTTTTCCAAAAGCAAAAGTCAGACGTGGTTTGTTGGACTGTCTCCTTCTTTCCCCATCCCCACCCACTAAAAGATTTTTTGCCCATTAACAGGCCTGTTAGGCAGAAAACATGAAACTTTTGCCTGAGGGGGTAAAGGTCAATTCAGTGTAACAGAATAATATACAAACCTCGATTTTTGTTAAGTCATTTTTATTAAACGACACCCAACGAAGGTTTTCCAGTCTCTCAAGGTTTGAAAGTTTTCCCAGCCGCTCATTGTCCATGTTTAAGGCAGTAACCTGCGGCACAATCAAGCAAAACATATACTCAAATTCGGCGGTCGTTTTGCTCCAGAGTAACTACACTGAACAATATTCGTCTACTAAGAACTTAGTGAGCCTTATCCACGGAAAACATTGAACGGGCAAAATATATAGCACTTCTTAACTGATAGCGAAATCTTTACTGGGAAATCTCAGACCGAGGTCTTGACGTACGGACCGAGCGTAGCGAGATTCATACCACAAGACCGAGGTCTGAGATTTTCCAGTAAAGAACGAGCGATTGAGGTTAATAAGTTATTTATTATATGGCTTTTTCGAATTATGTTAGAACTTTTTTGAAAAAAAATGCGAAATAAAATACAGCGGAAGTTGGTTTTTCATATCCGGTCGCGCGCTCTCAACAACATTAAATCGAGGCCGTAGCACCAGTAACCACGCTCGTTCGTAACGAACACAACTCAGTTGAAAAAATTACTTTGACAAATATTTTTATTAACTTCCAACAGCACCAATTTCAACATCAAAGTGCAATTAAGATAATGTTCAGAAACATACAAGGATTTCAAAGTCAAGCAAAGTTTCTAGTTGTTCAGTTTCTTTCACCGACGCTGGCATAGCGCATGAGGAACACTTAATTTGATCAATCTTCGTCGTCGCTTTCTATGCTTCTTTTCTTGCTGGTTCATAAAACTTGGAAGTTACATTTGAAGAAGCTGCTAATATTGGCTCCTGTAAAAACTCCATGGGATTGAACTGCCCTAGAAAACTGACACTGTGAAATTCACTCTAAACTATAGTGCGATTGCTGGTTTCCCGAAGGAGAGGTACTAGTTGAAACTTGAGGAAGGGGCAGGGTTTTTGATACGACTCAGAGGGTTTTTGATACGACTCAAGCTGTAAGACATTTGTTGCTGGTAGTTCTCTTGTAAGACGGGAATCTTTTTTCCTTTAAAGGTATTTCATAAACCAAACGTACGGATTTGTCGGCGCTGAACGTGAAGTACCGCTAGGAAAAATGGAGAATCCGGCTGATAAATTTTTTTGTCGCCTCTTGAAGAGTTTGTAGTATTTGAATTTTATCGGACATCTATCCGTGTTTTTGGCGTCGTTGATGGCCATTTTTTACGCTTTTATTTACATGTTTTGGTTTTTCGCTTGCATTTCAAAAGCAGCGTTTCGCGGCCATCTTGAACTGCAGTGTCGCCTCTCTTTCAGAAATATTTGAAAAACTTTGACGACACGTGTTCAGTCTCTTTCGCCGGTAAGTCTAAGATCTACACATCTTTTTGGGTTTGAAGGTAAACGGTTGAAGGTACTTATCTCGCTGTATTGTTTTTATGTAGTTTCACTTTTCTGCCTTTTGCTGCTGCACAAAACTGACTGAGGAAAACTCGTCTTAGAATTAAATTCAACTCGTCTTATTCACGGTTTGTTGTTTGAAAAATGTTTCCATATTCTACTTTTAGTTCTTCCGAATAATATTACTTACTCTCCGAATGTTCCTCGTTGCTCATATATATTTTAATAAAAATCTTTATTATCAGTTTTTGAAAACTGTGTGTTGTTTACGTTGTTTGCGAATGACATATCCAGCGGAGAGGCAAAGTTTGTAATGCCCGAGGTCGTTACAAGAAAATCCAGCCCTCTCAGCAGCCAATCATAGCGCGCCTACTATCGTAGCCATATAATAAATAAAAATATAACACTGAAAAACTAGTTATATTTTTTCCCAAAGTAATAACACCTATTTCTTATGTCACAAAACTCTATTTCAAGCTTGAATAGATAATAGTCCAGTTACGCGACAAGATCCTTCAAATCCAGCTAAGTAAAGGTACTGGTCAGCGTTTGGAATAAAGAATACACGGCCTTGAAACAGTATTAATTTGTCATTCTCGTCCCCAGGTCTCCCTCTCTAGGGAGGGGGGGAGGCCATGGGGACGCGGTTGTCAATTTGTTACAAACTTGTGAGTGACAGCTAAATCGGATCTCAGACAATCTCATATACAACGGAAATAATTTTCGAAAAAGCATACACACAGTAGCCCCGATAGTGGTAAAATACAAAATAAAATATAGGGCTAAAGCTAAAAGAAAAACAAAATAGAACAATCATCGAGATAACGGTGTCAGCCGGTGAATGCCAGCAGCGCTTTACAAACCAAGGGAGGCTTTTGGTAAACAGAAAACGATTTCAAGCCTAACAAGTGACAGTATTTGAACTAGGAGTTTGAAAGAAGCATGTGAGAGTACTTACTCATGTACTTACCTTTGCAAACCACAGGCTGTCTTCGTCTGTCAGTTTCACGGGTTTCTTACGGCTTCTAGCGAGAATGACCTGAGCACATGGGTCCAGGCTCAAGGTTCTTGGTTTGTGACAATCAGTTCTTGCATGAGCCAGAATGGCAAAAGAGGAGATCCTCGAGGCTGCAGCCAAGCGAAGAGCTGTTGCCATCTCTTCGCCAGTTACTGGCTCACCATCTAGTACCTCAAGGTTCTTCAGTCGACCTAATGCACGCATTCTGAGCGTTTCTGCCTACAAATTTTAAAGGACCACTAGACCGTTATACATAATTCTTTTAAAATCTGTATAGCTAAACATATTTTACACCTTGTTAATCTTAGCAGATATAATCTTGAGGAAACACTGTGTGCTAAGAAAGGTAAACAACTTAGATTAAAAGAAATTCATATTATTCTGCTCCTAAAATTTAGAGACTAGAAACTACATTATTATCTGAATTAGAAAACCTAATCCCCAAAAAGATCGTCCGTGTCAGACTACCCAAGATAGAGGTCACAAAAATCACCGGAGAGGTATGTAAGTGGCAGTGACTTTGCGTTTGTTTCGAAAGCGCCATCAAGAAGAATGATTTCTGTCTGTCAGATGATGTTGAGTTTTCGGATGAGCCAGCCAAGTGATTATTTGCGGGATTTCCCCTTACGTCTGCCAATTATAAGGCCGCCCTCAACTTGTCAAATGAATCAATTCGAGCGCACGTGGACGAGTGCTAACACAGGCACTCTTACGGCCCTGGGAAACTTTTTGGGGAAAAAATAGTGATTTTCAAATCTAGTTCTTAGGGAGTCTTAGGAATAAAATTGCTTGAAAATAGGAAATTTTAGGGCAAAGTTAAAAGGATATGCACGGTGGAAAACGAATGACAAGGCGCTGAACGAACGATTAAGGAAGGAGCAGCAAAGCGGAAAGAACAAGGAGAAAATGACTGCCTACGCGAAACAAAAGTTTGACTGCTAAGTTAGCTCAATTTATTTATTAAATTGAGAAACGATTATTTGGCAGAGCTCAGAGTTCCACCACGGAAAGACAAGAAAGGCCGCTAGAACTATTCAGATATGCGATAAAGTGACAGTCTATGAGATTAAAAAGAAGCCAGGAAGCTGGAAAATGGCTACAGTAGAGAGTTAAGTGAAAGGAAAGGGCAATGACGTTAGGGAAGAAATTAGAACCAACACAAAAGGAACACCTGCGCGTAAGCATTTTACCACTATTACGGAAACTGTATTAGGTAAAAAGCGAGGGGTGAAAGGAGTCAGACGGGTCCCAATCCCCAGGAAACGATAGGGCCTGCGAGGAATAGTAAGAAAGTGGCACCATATTTCCAGAAAGGGTTCTCTGATAGCATTACACTTCTTTTCGGGGAAAACCGATTATTAAGACGTTTCAACGGCTTCCACCATCTTTCTGAGAACTATCCCTTCCTAATGAAGGATGATGATAGGTGATTTGATTACACACGCAAACCTTTTGCCAAGGGTTGTGCCTCGTGTCCAAGGAGGTCAGGGTGATCATATGCTTCCTCATGTTAGCCAGTTCTTCTCGGGTACACTTCATTCGATTTCGTGATACGTCTAGATATTTTAACCGATTACAACCCTGAAAAGACAAATAAGGACCATTTATCTGTTAATCGAACACACGATACGCGAATTGAACAAGCAAGAGTTTCCATATACACTTGTGGATAATAGCTCGACAAACCAAAAAAACTAAATCAACGCTTGTCCGTGTACGTTGCTATTTAAGTTACACCATCTTCACTATTTGTTTATAAAGTATTTTCAACATTCCAGCGTACCTGCATATTGTAAACGACGAAGAGTTAAAACTGTGAAAATGAACAACGCTTATGAATTCAACAAACAACGTCAAGTAGATATGCTATGAAGGTATGAAGCATATTTTCAACTCTTCTAAACTGGTAATTTTTAGTCTCGCTCAACTTGCTGGTCTGTCTTGCAGCATACCCTAAACCTTCTAAAGGTAATTTGTAGTTACATTAAACTTACTGATCTGATTTCTAGCATACCTTAAACCCTTCTAAAGGGTAATTTGTAGTTACCTTAAACTTGCTGCTCTGCCTTGTAGCATACGTTAACCCCTTCTAAAAGGGTAATTTTTAGTCTCGCTAAACTTGCCGATCTGTTTGTAGCATACCTTAAACTCTTCTAAAAGGTTATTTTCAGTCTCGTTAAGCTTGCCGATCTTTTTGTAGCGTACCTTAAACCCTTCTAAAACGGTAATTTTTATTCTCGCTAAACTTGTTGATCTGCTTTGCAGCATACTTTAAACAGTTCTAAAAGGGTAATTTGTAGTTACATTCTTCCTGATCTGTTTTGTAGCGTACCTTAAACCCTTCTAAAGTTGTAATTTTGTTGAAACTAGCGTCCACGTGTTCCAGGAACACCTACGATGGGAAGATGTCAGTGAATAGTCTGCGATCTAATGCTTGTTATCAACACCGAACGAAAACCCTTTATTGGTTTCATGTTTCATTCACTCACTTAAAGGGAATTTAATAAGATTCTTCTATTAAAAACATTCCTGCAAAACTAGTCTAGTGTGCAATAGGATTTTGCAAACATTTACTTCAATCGAAACATTCTGCACAGGGGGACATAATTAGCAAACAGTAGGTCCACAGAAACCTCCAAGCCTATATGAATGAAATATAATCAGGGTACAAACCGCTGCTGTGTTGAGCGCAGTCTATTAGTCTGTAAGGAACGTTCTTGGGTGTAAAGGGTAGCATGTAATCAACTGGATAATGCTGATAGTGACTAACATGTGTGCAATGTAAGAAGCGTTTTTAGTTGGGAAAAGGTACTTGAAATCAACTGGACAATATTTACAGTGACTCACCATGTGTGCAATGTCATCCAGCTTGGTTAGTTCGTTAAAACAAACAATAAGTTTCTTAAGACCTGTCAGGCAGTTTATATGCTTCAGACGATTAAGCCCGTTCCCGTGCAAGTTGAGCATCTGCGTAAAGAGACAAAACCATGATATTCTACAAGGGGAATTAACACACCCTGTACTGTTTGTCACTGCGAAGCAGCCCACACGCAGAAGCCACGGAAATAAACAAGAAAGGGACGCAGGGCATTGTGGGATGCTACAGCTCTTTCCCACCAGTCTTCAACCAGATCTGTCAATGTGCTAATGGTCCAACAAACTGCTTCAAACAATTCTAAACTTGAAACAACGTTAAAAACGCTTCATTAAATTTCTTAAACATCCAAACGTTCTGACTAAAGGAACTAAATGACTTACGGGACTCTCTGGAAACATGGATTTTATAATGCTTCGTACATTCCACATCAGGACTAAAGGAATTGACATGACTTACGGGACTCTCTGGAAACATGGATTTTATAATGCCTCATACATTCCACATCAGAAAAAAGAAACAAATGGTAGCTATAGTAAGACATGTTAGTTTTCGTACGAGAAACTAGTATTCTCCAGGTCTCTCATTTTTATCAAATCGCATATTTCGCTCGTAATACATGGGCTTGGACTGGTTAACTTCTTTTAGCCATTTAGGTTAACGGAACTTGTTACTCACCGTTATACGTTCCAGAGTGGAAGCACCGCACTGCTGGAGAAGAATTTCTTCAGTTAGGGTTACCAACCTGGGAAAAGAGAATGAACTATTCTCAGTGCCTACAAACGACTCATTACGACTTAAAAAACAGCAAACGGAACAGAACAAGCTAACTTTACTTTACAGATGGAAAACAATCTGTCACGAAACATTTCTTGAGTCCAACAACCAATCCTGACCAATCAAAATGACCAATCACGTACCATACTATATTAGTATTTAACTGACGCACTATTTGCCACATGACTCTGAAGGTGACTTCTGCACAGGTTGTCGAAACGTTAGTCACTAACATCGATAACAGTCCTTGTCAGGACTACACTAGCCCAGGGCTGGACGAACTCGACATACGATCTACTAAAACATAAATGCTAGCAAATTTTATGACACTTTTGTGTTTTGCTACACAATTATTGCAACAGAACCAATAAAGTACCAAGGGAAGCTTTCTTAAATTACTTGTTGTGCATTTAAAATAAACTTCTAATGATGAAAATTAATTTGACAATATATGCATTTCAGTCAATGCAAAACGTTGTGTGGCCTGACAGCAAAAGGTATGTGCCTGAAATCGCTTACAGTGAATCCAACGTAAACATGCAAAGGCGTTAAGAACGAGGATCATACTAGTTATCATAGCAGAGCAACACAGACTGACAATTTGAAATACATTAATTGGAAATGATATACAGCAAACACTGAATTGTTATCCCTACATTGCCGCAGAGAATACCACAAGTGCATAGAGATATATAAGTGCATCAATGGCCTGTCTCCAGCGTATCTATTAGAAAACTTCCACTCCTCAGAGCAGACCCTTGGAATGATTTCTTTTGTTTTGTTTCGTTATTTTCATTCTAATATTTTTTTTGTTTATTGTACTATATTTTGTACAGATCTCCATTTAAACCAGCTATGCTGAACTGAATTTTCTGTTGAAATAAGTAAATAAATAAATAAAATAAATAAATAAAATAAATAAATAAACAAACAAACCAACCAACAAACAAACAAACAGATAAATAAATAGATAAAAAAAAGCTGTTCTACGGATGAACTTCAGGGCTCTCGTTGCGTTAGTTGCTTTACAGTATGTCTGAAAAAGCTTATGACTGCGGTTCACCAGATAAAGACATGAAATTTAAGGTTATGCCACCAGTTTATTTTTCTTAAGCCTTTTACATTTTTTCTGAAATTTAAGTAAGCTTTCGCAGATTGCCGCATACAGAACAGAGACAGAGCTACTACAACTTCACCTCAAGAACATGATCACATCACAATGAAATAAAGAATTCTTTCGTTAATAGGGCACTAAGTCACCTGGGTCTTGGCTTGATCATAGGCTCCATTTTAAGCACATCATCGTCACAGTCTTCACAGTTTGCCTCCACCTGTGGCAAGCTAGTCTCGCTCTGGCCATTTTCGAAGTAATAAACAAACGGCGATTTTGGTTTTACCTTTTCAAAGAAAAAAAAGTATGTATAAAAAAGTTTGACAGCCAACCTGGATATGTCCTTAGGCTAGTGAGGTTCGAAATTTACCAGCCAACAGTCATCACCTGGTAGCCAGGTTAGTTATATTAAATTGCCTGCACGCTTTAGACTACAATGAGGTGCATATATTGAACCAAGCAAGTCATCAAAATCCACCACATATTCCACATAACTTAGTGATGTACTCTAAATCCACCACATATTCCACATACCTTAGTGATGTACGCAAAATCTACCACATATTCCACATACCTTAGTGATGTACTCAAAA
>JAOBRD020946352.1:0-12268 GCA_027575215.2 Hydrozoanthus sils
CATATTTTGCCAGAAGAAACCCTTGGGTGAACTGTTTATGAAAATCCAAGTTAAACTGTTCAAAGTTTTTTGTTTTCGATAAACTCAGAAAAATATGAAATTCCACGTTCGGTGCTAGTGGAGCGGAAACTTTTCCTTGAAAATAGGGCGTTTTTCACGCTCGCTTGTAACAAATTGCAAAATCGCATCAAATCCATTTTTTGAATGTAAACAGAACTTTGTTTCTACATGAAGAAAATGTAAAAATATTGGTTGGAAAAGCACATTTTCACAAAATTTCTTGATCACGAAATTAGCTACTTCCAATGGTAAGCCCAAACCTCGAAAATAGCAAAACTTTACTCGCCAAAATCGCAATCTGCTACATTGATATTGAACTTATTTTTACATTGCAAGGAAGCTATATTTATGTAATATGATATATTAAAAAATTGGCTTGGGGAATTCATATCCCACCCGTTGCGAGCCTCGAGTGTGAAAGCAGTTTTCCAAGTTTTCCTACCATATCGTCAATGTATCGGTCACGCAATCTCACGGGCTAAGATTAGAAACATAAAGAAACTACAACTTAGCTTTCGCTTTAAAGCCAGCTTGTAGCATGCTGTTGTTTTATGCTCACAAAGAAACATTAAAAAATATTCTTTAGGTAGATATCGGTTCACCTACTTAGTACTTGTCAACACAATTTTAGTATGAATAGAGTATCAAAGACGTCACCAGTCTTTACAATTAATATAATGGTAAACACGTGGGAATCGTGCATCTTAACCTAAAAATACATTGACACCTAACAGTCCAGAAAATTCAACTTCATTGTAAATTAGTCGATTTTCGAGGATAAATAGCCGTTGGAGATTTTAAAACGTGACATGGATACTTTGCGCATGAAAATTGAAATCAAAATCACTCAATTAGTTGACAACTTTTTATTCTTTTTTTTTTAAATACACATTTTTAATAAGTCAAGGTTTGTTTACATTTTACTGTTTTGAAAATCGTGAGAAGTCACGCTTAAAAATTATCTGTGGCTAGATTCACATTTGTAATTACACGTACATATCATAAACTATTGATTTAAATTTTATTCATAGAGCTGTGTGCATGTGTTTTACGACTCATCCAATGCGGTACAAAAGGTAATTTTTTTTTACAGTTTACAAGAAATCCAGAATATGATGTGTTACAAGAAACTTAAAAGCGTTATAATATTAGAATTTGCAAGCTTTGGAATTTTTTCCTCTATTGTTAATCAATATTATATTATTAGAATATCAGTGTTAAATAGTATAACACAGGCATGCAACAGCATGAATCTTTTCAGTTATTGGTAATATTATGTACGATCTTTCTGATCATCTCCCCAATTTTTTAATTATTAATAATTATTCTTGCCTACCTAATAACATAAAGATCTACAGGAGAGATTTCTCTAACTTTGACGAAGCATTATTCATTCATGAATGTCAACTTGTGAACTGGGTAGAAGCCGTCACCACTTGCTCTGGCGTAAATGACATGTTTGACTCTTTTTACACTAAACTATCTAAAATTATTGATTGTCATGCTCCGATTAAACTGATTCCGCGAAAAGAACTGAAACTAAGATCAAAATCTTGGATTACTTCTGGCATCAGAAAATCAATATTAGCCAAAAATAAATTGTACAAAAAATTCTTAAAAACAAAAATGCCGTATTATCGTATGAAATTTAAACATTATAGAAATCGACTTAACCACTTAATAAATATTAGCAAGAGACAATATTATAATACTTATTTTCAGGCAAGTCGTAGCAACCCTAAGAAGATGTGGACAGCTATCAAGTGTATAATAAACCATAAACAAAAGTGCAGCTATGAACCTAAAAGAAGCAGCATCAACAATACCGATATTATAGAGCCAAGAGCAATTGCTAATGCGTTCAACAATTTTTTTGCAAATATAGGTAACGATATCGCTAACTCTGTGCCCGACACAGTCCTCAACAATATCTTTTATTGTTAAAACAACCAAACGTGTGATAGTTTTCATCTCTTTCCAACCTCAGCTTCTGAAATTGAAGCTGAAATTTCTGCAATTAATGAGCATAAAGCTACTGGAACTTAAAGCATACCGTCGAACATACTTAAACTCTTAAAATCAGTGACATCAAAACCCTTAGAAATTATATTTAACACATTTTTTGCGATAGCTATAGTCCCTAAAAAAATTACAATTGCAAGTCTTACCGGTTTTTAAGAATGGAGTACAAACTAACTTGAGCAATTATCGCCCAAATTCCCTCATCAGTTTTTAATATAATATTGGAAAAACTCAAATATAATCGCTTAACTAACTTTATTGATAAGAAGAGTATCATTAATGCAAAACAACTTGGGTTTCGCACCATTATTCTACGGATAATGCAATCTTAAGCATTCTTGATAACATACATGAAGGGATTGAAAATGGAAAGTTTTCCTGTGGTATATTCCTCGATTTCAAAAAAGCATTTGATACCGTGAATCATGATATACTTATCAGAAATTAGAGCACTATGGGATACGAGGAATAGCCAAAGATTAGTTTATTTCATATTTAAGTAACAGAAAACAATTTATCTCCATTGGCAACATTAATTCTGGGAAACTACCAATCAAATGTGGTGTTCCTCAAGGTTTAGTCCTTGGCCCTGTACTATTTCTTATCTACATTAATGACCTTTGTAACAGCAATGATTCCCCTGATTTACATTTATTTGCTGATGATTCTAATTTGTTTTTCTGCCATAAGAGCCTTGCTTGCCTTGAAACAATCATAAATACTGAATTAGTACATATTGAAACTGGTTGAATGCAAATAAACTCTCCTTAAACATTAGCAAGTCCAATTTCGTTTTATTTCACCCATAGCAGAAAAAAGAAGATGGCGCAATCAAACTATATATAACTAAGACTCAGTTAGAAGAAAAGAACCACATAAAGTACTTAGGTGTCATGATGGATACTAACCTTAACTGGAAAACCCATGTTAAATACATTGCTAAAAAAATTAAAAGAAGTACAGGCATTCTTTCCAAATTGCGCTATTTCATCACTCACATGTGCTCTTACGTAAAACCTACCCAATAGGGGGGGTTACACTTTACTTCACCGCATTGAACTGGTTCGTAAGTCACGTGTCTGTTAATTTAGGCCATATTCCTAAGACACGTGACGGACATAATATACTAAAAGTAGAGTGGGTCCGCGAAAAACATAAACACTCTATTCGCATGCAAATATTTCCTTTGTTTGTTTATTACCGTTTTACTTAGTTCAATCACTTTAATTACTGGCTATCTGACTCGTTTAGCCCCTATGATTATTTTAGGTAGTCAGCTCCCAGTTGAGAAAGTTATGTAACTTGTAACTTTATTAATTATGTACAGATCTGGGTGAATAAAGAACTTGTTGTTGTTAAACTTGTTAGTGCATTATTTTTCTGATTGCACTTAGGCGTGCTAAGAAATTATCTGGGATGGCAGTATTATGATCTATCAAATAGTGTTTGTAAATTGATGACGCCTTTTCACGGTGGCCTTCAACGCGCGTGTAAAGGTGGCCCTTTCTGTACCCAACATAACCTGCATCGTACAGGTCACACTTGAATAAATCAACTACACATTGTTGGGTTACAATGTTAGGTACGGGTTCACACAGGCTGAGGTCAGATGTTTCAGCTTGCAGCAAGTAAACACGGTTTGGATGTTCTTTTTCACCTTGCTGCTAAGGTCTCTAAGTTGGTGTTTAGCAGACTCTGCAGCACCCTGGTCTTTATAGGGGATAACTATCCGTATGGCGTCATCAGTATTCTTTGTGGGCTGGTCCGCAGCGACTCTTGAGGATATAAATTTGCTGGTAACGGAGTCAATAATATGATTCGGGTACCTCAGCTTTCAGAGCTTCTGAGAAATGCACCCAAGATGATGATAGCCTGTACGCACGGTCAAGCATGTAACAACCAAACCATGCTTGTATCGGCTTTCAACATGGCTGTGGTAGCGGAGAAGTAGCCCTGTGTTTGTCTGCTTAACGTACACCTTTGTTTCGACACTCAGCGCGCGATTTAAGAGCTGGACCCCAAGGATGGGGAGCATCCCATTTTTCTCTACCTTCATAGTGAAGCTCACGGCATTATAGGCGTGGTTCAAGGTGTACAGAAATACAGTGGCTGCTGTTAGATCTGGCATTATGACTAGGGTGTCTTCTACATAGCAGTGGTAAAATTGTGGTAGTTTTCCTTCACTCTTTAGGGGCCCCTGGATAGAACACATAAATACATTAGCCAAAAGGGGACCAAGGGAGAACCCAAAAAGATTTAATGTAAGAATAAGGTTCTGCTGCCGAACATTTACAGTAACCTGAACTGTTTTACAAAGATCTGTTAATTAATTTATAAAATAGCAGCCAGGACCTTTATTTAAATATTCTAAGCATTGATGTTGAGTGGAAAATTAAAGTGGAATTTTGCAAGTTTTGACAACCACAACAGTTTTAAAAAAATGGAAAAATAAAGCATAAGGAAAAGAAAACTGCAGTTTAATGAAGATTGAACATCGCTTTATTAATTTTCACAATGCATGGTTTTTACGAGAAGTGATTTGGGTAAGGGGATGGGCTTTGTTTATTAGAGGCTTATTAATTGATTTGAACTTATACTGTCAGTATTATAAATTTATTGATCTTCAGAGTCGGTAGGAACTTGTTCCAACAAATATAAGCCTATAAGGTATTGATCTGTAGCAATTTTGTCATTCCAGAATTAGCCTATATTGCGAAAATTCAAGTACCAGAGAGTAAAAAAGAAGAAACAATTGCAAGCATTAAGAAGTCCTTAAAGACAAAGCTCCTTAATCTAAAGGATGAAGACAGTAAGTTAATAGAGCCATGTGCTGAGGGTTTTCATGTGCAATTACATGGATGTCTAGGTACAACTATTTCAAGGCCATTTTAATGAGTCACTCATGTTTTGTTTAACAATTTGCAGCCATCCTTCTTTCTGTTGGAACTAATATCGCCCAATTTCTTTTCTTTGCTAACTTTGATCATTATTTTCTTAATAAATTATTACATTCATGTACAAGGTGTTCAGTTTTATATCGGTAGCTTTAATTTCACGTTTCTAGAGCAACGTGATAAGAAATGGTTTAAGAGTGAGTCTTTGTAAGAAGCGCCCGGTCAATTTTGGCGTCCAAAAAAAAATTATCCTTGATATTTTGTTGGAGGATTACACAACTATTGTAAACTAATAAAATCGGGTTAGTTTGTTTCAAAACGTAATATTATGAGAAATATAGTTGATGAAAGCAAGCGTCCTGGAAACTGCAAAAGTAAGCTTGTTTACATTTCAAATTCCGTCTTTGACTCAAAGTTCTTCAAGTAATGAAATATTTTCATTTTTTCCCACATCTAGCATTTTCTAGACATAATTTGTATAGACAGACGGTTGGAGTGGCTTACTCGAAAACTCAGTTTCATAAAGTGGCACGGGTTAAAGCTGCCAAAGCATATGGGCAAGAAGGGGATGAAAATTACTACAAATCCATGTAAAAATCTTACTGGGATCTTGAAAGGCGCGCGCGCAAATAACGACTCAACGTACCTTTAAATTTGCATTCAAATGTAAATTTTACCTTTTGACCTGACATCACGCAAGTCATTCAGATAGCACAGTGCGTTAAAATCGAAATTTTTGGAACAGTACTATTGCTCAAAATCAGCCTTACAGGCCTTGCAGCTGTCAAGTAAGTGATATTTACAATAGAATTTCCAGAAGGCGAAATATTGTCAACTTTCTTCTTCTCTTCGCCGTCCTTCTTCAGCTGTAAGACACATTACCGTTTGTTCATCTTGTTGATTTATCAAGCCCCGGAAACCTTCGTCTTTCATTTCATCGCATAGCTTAGCATTTTAAAAAAACTTATTGTATATTTATCGACGTGATTTCATGTGATATTTAATTCTGTACCACTGAAATTTCGTGTTTTCAAGATTTCGTCGCAAATTTACTTTACACAGCAACTAGACCTTTCACATAGTATTTTTTTATTTTAATTTCATGAGGCTTTTCTAAAGCTACAAACCTGACCTAAACAATTGAATCACTTATTTCAAAGCAATAACTCCAAAATAAAAAAAGTACAGAAGAAAATAACGAAAAAAGAAGTTTGTCGCATTTGTCTGTGGTAACTGGTCTTACACACTAGCAAAACAAGATTTTTCTTTATTAAGTTAGAATCAAATCTAATCTACTGTATGCTTTTAAATCGATTTTATTACGTAACCGCGTATTTGTTGTTTACTGACGCAAGGAACATCAGAATGTTTAGTATAGTTTTGTGCATAGTACAGGGCCGTAGCAAGGGGTGGGGCCGGGGGGCCCGTGCCCCCCCCCCCGAAATTTTTCCCCAACTTTTGTGACTACTGAATGCTTTAGAGAAACTAGTAGTTCCCAACCATAAAAGCATAAATGATTGGTCCATCAGTCCACTTTTACAAACTTCCGGCAGGTTACTGAAGGAAAAGGGGGCTTAACCAGACAAAAAAAAACATTCCAGATCAGTAGGCCTTCTAGATGCCCAAGGACGTTTTCAAAACAATTTGTTTGTGTTTTACAATGAATTTTGGTTTATTATTGGGTAAACACGCATTCTTAATAGTTCTTATCACGTTTAACCAGAGGGAGACAGGGTCGAAAGCTCTAACGAAATACTCTCGTACAACAGTATTAATTTTCTATTATTGAGACGGTGATTTTTTTGAAAATTGTTTGAAATTGGGATGCTCGAGTATTAAAAATAGCTTCAGCATACATAACGACTTAACTTGAATAATCAAAAAGTTTTGTGATCAAGTGACGTACGGGTCGAGGTGCGCCCGGCTTGTACCCAGAAGGGCACATCAGTGATTGCGTTCGATACAATTGTATGCAACACTCAAGGCCTAAATCATACGCTCATGGCGTTAAATTTGCCGTTTTGTTTGATCTTCACTTAACACTAACTCTTCAAACTACCCACGAAAGTCTGAGAAAACGGAAGATGCTCTTTAGGTTTTAGACACTGACTTTGCTTCAAACGGTATGTAAAACCAAGGAAATACGTTTTGAAACAAGTTATCTTCAAAATTTCCCGGGGGAGCATGCCCCCGAACCCCCTAAACTACCCTAGAAATACCAATTGAAAATGGACATCTTTACCTGGATAGCTAGTGGGTTCCCTCAATGAGTTGCGCAGAACGTGGTATGCAGTAAATGAAGGTGCGCACTTAACAAGACTTTCCCCATAGAATTTTGTCTTTAACTTCATATTCACTACGCACATTTGCTAAAACAAGAGACTGCAATAAGTCTTATATATAGTGTCGTTTAACCCTAAATAATACCAGGGTCTTGGTTTAATCCTATTCAGACTGGGCTTTTTCAGAGTTCTTTTGAACGGGGGGAGCTTTTGTACCCCCCCCCCCCCTTCCTTAGCAACTCTGTATCTATAAATGCTATTGTAATATATTGGACTATTGGAGGTTAGATAGAACCTGTCTAGTTAATTCGATTAATGTAATTTTTTTCTTTGTATTATTTTGACCCCTGAGTCAAGTTTCAATATTCTTCTTAATAAAAAATGTTATAAATGCTGCACACAATCAGGCCTCAAAACGCAATTTGAAAACAATTCAAACGAAAAAAATACATTTATGACGTCATATTTGACGTAACTAGAAAGAACTTTCATCATAACCAAATTTGATTTACATACCAATAGGAAAAAACTAAGACCTATACAATGAAATCAAACTAAAAACTACGAAAAAACAAAAACTTAAAAACCGTCAATCAGAATCCTGTTACCATGGCAACCCACAAATACTTGATTCCAAGTGACTAATACCAATACATTGCCAAACAAATTTTAGGAAGAGTCCACAAATAATGTAAAAGTTACAGAGTTTCAAACTTGGAGTGGCACGAACCCTTCCAAAGTCAATAGGGTTAACACAGGTTTTCTTACCAGACTAACTATTTTAACCCCTCAAAATACGACGATCATATAATGGGAATAACCTCACTTCCCCTCCTCCAAGTCAGACTCCTACTATTTTTATGCTTGTTCCTTCTGACCCGTGAGGTTTCTATCCCATTTTACTGTTTCTACATTATTAGTACATATGTGCAAAACTGTTTTTTATATCAACAGCCAGATTCCACGAGTGTTACTCTTACATTCTTATTTAAAAGTCCTTGGACCCTTTCTCCTATTAGTGCTCATCACTTTTCACCTGTTACGATTGCAACAGTGGAATGTATTGTTTTTTTCTTTGAGCATAGGGCCTAACTGTGCTGGAGGTGTATACATGTGTGAAATATTGTTAATCTTTTTAATTTTCAATAACTAGTTGCTGTTGTATTTGATCGAAATTGGCATGTTCAGATGAATAACGTTGCAACGAATTTCGCCCCAAATATTGTCACCTTTCTATTGAAAAATTGTTGACACAAATTTCCTTCCGCTTCTAAGCCCCTCCGTTTACACGCACCTTCTAAATATAGGCCCCTAAAAAGCAGCCTTTGAAAAATATGAGCTCTGGGGCTTATTTTCGGAATACTAAAGGTTATTAAACACAAATCGTTCATATTCTTAATCTTTTCGTTGCGAACATGAAAAGAATCATCAAAAAATATTCAACAATGATGAACTACACATTGAAAAGATACAAAACCAAGTGAATTTTAATTTCAATCATTCTTAATAATGGTAATTGTAAACAGTAAAATATGATGAAAATTACAAACTTTCTCTGAGTAGGAACTGCCAATGAAAAAAGAAAAGCTTACGGATACTGAAATACATTTTGTGATGTGTGACCTAAATTGAAAACAACTTGGAGCGAGACCCGTATTGTTTTCTAACGTAGAGCAAAAATTGGGACAAACATTCGAGTTAAAACATACAGTCGTAACAGCACACACACATGCACAACTACATCTAGTGATTAGTTTGGAATCGCTCCGTCAAGCAACAGAATCGAATGAATCGCTATTAAAAAAAACAAGCAGCGGATGACGAGATAACAACAAGTGTTGTTCGAAAACCTGAAGAAGAAAAACAAAGAGAAGAAGAAAGTTGACTATATTTCGACTCCAGGAAATTCTAATGAAGATATCACTTACCTGACAGCTGTAAAGGCGATCTTGAGCAATGGTACTATTCCAAAATTTGACTTGAATTTTAACGTACTGTGCGATCTCAATGACTTGCGTGACGCCAGGTCAAAAGGTCAACATTTATGTTGAAATGCAAATTTATAAGTAAGTCGAGTCGTTACTTTCGCGCTCGCCATTCAAGATCCCAGCAATCTTTTTTACATGGATTTGTAGTACTTTTCATCCCCTTCTTGCCCATATGCATTTGGCAGCTTTAATCCGTGCCACTTTTGTAAAACTGAATTTTCGAGTAAGCCACTCGACACGACCTATCGTTTTATACAAATTGTATGTCTAGAAAATGCTATTGGTGTGGAAAAAATGAAAATATTTCAGTACTCGAAAAACTTTGAGTCAAAGATGAAAACATAAACTGTGTTTTGTGGTATTTCGTTTGGCAAGGTCCATCCACTGTGGCAATAACATTTTTCATTTTGTAGCCAGTTTAAGTTTGCTGTTGCCAAAGCAAACCTTACTAACGACCAAAATTTTATCACTAAATGTATACAAAGGCTTAGTAGAATTTGGGAAAAAATTCTGGTTATAGCAAAAATTCAATGCCTTACATTCTCCTTTATTCTAAACTGCAACTATGAACAGCTTATATAAAATATCAATGGAACATTTGAGCGAATACTTAATATTACCGAAACAAGTGTAAAGTCTACTTCTGCTACTAAGACATTTTAGAAAACTTACTTTTGCGATTACTTCAATACAATATACATGAAATATTCAAAACAGATAAAATAGGTAAAAGTTCTTGTACTTTCAAGTTTAAAAGTGCTCTATGCCGGCAAAGGCAGAGTGGGAATATGATAAAATAACCAGTGCAACTGATGAGAGAGAGCGCTAATCGCCCTTTTGAAACGTTGTAGTGCTTAAGCAATCCTATCCTTGTTGTTATTTTATCATACTTGAAATATTCTATAGTAGTTGTTGAAGGTGAAACTGCTGACACAGATGAATTTGAAAGGACTCAACTTTCAATTATTTAAGTAATCAAAACTCGGACCAAATTCCTGAACTTACAGCAGTAGTGGTTATTTACAATTTGTGCACAGTCTGTTAGATACCAAACATGTAGCATGTATAAGATTGTAGTTTTAAACAACTTATTACTACTGATTTACTTTTGGCAAATAATCTGTTGGTTTGTGAAATGACTGCCGAATTGTCCTGCCATGCCAAGCAACCTGCAGAAACAAAGCCTCCAATGATGGCCGTTGGTAAAAGTTGCATAATTAAACTCACAAGTTTTGGCAACAAATCGCTGTCACAAAGTATACCTTCTGTGAAGGATTGATCGCACGTGCTTTGTGCGGTGTGCCAGATCCGTCACCTGAATTCTTCCGTTTATTTATACTGTCTTCCATCTCACATCTGAAGATAATTTTTGATAAATACACAGTTAAACAACGAATTTTGGCAAAACCGAACGACAAATAGCGTCAAAATGAAATTCCAATCGAACATGCATCTAGATAGCGACATACTTTGTTATGTAATACTTTGTTGAAATACCGCCAAAATGATGGGAAAACGGTCCGACCTAGCGGCTTTATTGTATGAGGTCCAAAGAGATCCATTTTGATTTTCAAGTTGTATGTTTAATTATCTTCAAATTTATTTAGTTTGCAAGCTCTTTTCTTTCATGGCGCCAACATCATTCATTAAATTATTCGAGTTACGAAAGATGTTTTTTCAAAATGACTTCTTGAACAATGCCCAGTGTAGGGTTTTTGATCCGCTAACGGTAAAATGAATAACTTGAATAACGTAAACCGACGAAAGACAATGAAGTTTTCCAATTGAAAAACTTACCTATTTGCCTTACTACGGAAAATATTGAGGTTAAAAAGCTAGACTATTCAGACGATGACCGCCGCCATGTTTCCTCAAGTGTGAAATATTACCGCAAAGTTTCATGGGATAGAAGCGCAATCCTCCTTTAGAGCAGATGGAAAAAAATTACTCCTTGTAATTTTTCTGTTATCCTTTTTTCTCAGATTTTTACTATCTGATAACTAGTTATTTGCTAGCTCTTTTGTAGTTCTTTACTAACTACAATTTGCCAACTACTCCAGATAGGTAACGAACAGTAAGGGAAAAACTAGTACTCCGTATAGGTTTCAGATAGTTTTGTGCCTGATAGTAAAAAAACCAGTATAGTTCATAATATACTATAAACTATACTAGTTTAGTAATCAGATATACTATACTAGTATAGTATATCTGATTACTAGTTAATTGCTAGTTTTTTCCTAGTAAAGGAAAAACTAGTACTACAAATATTTTTCAGCTAGTAAAAATCTAGTATCGTTTTCAGTATCTGCTTACTAGTTAAATGCTAGTTTTTTCCGAGTTCTTATTATCTGCATTTCTCCTCGGAAAACTGGTTAATACAATGTCAACTACATTTTAGATAGAGTTCGGATAGGAATCAAATATACTTTAAGAAAAAAGGTAAGGTAACGAACAGTAAGGGGAAAACTAGTACTGCGTATAGGTTTTAGATAGTCTTGTGTTAGATAGTAAAACACTAGTATAGATTTCAGACAGTCTTGGTCAGATAGCAAACAACTATATAAAAGATATGAAAAAAACTGGACCTGTCGGATAGCTTTCGGAACAACAACAACATTTATATTTAGGCACTCTTTTGTACAATATAAATAGTAAAATAGCTTAGCTTAGAGATTAATTATGATGAGCACATAGCCATTTAAAAATAGCGAGAGCTAATCTAGTCAAATGGCTAGTCCAGGGATGTAATACGGTTGGAAATCTCAGGTTCATGGCAGAAATACATTTAAATAATGTAAGATTAATCAAATTAGGAGATTAATTACTAAAGAACATGATCAAAGCACAATAAGAAGCATGTAAGACAGTCCAATTACACCTACACCTAAACAAAAAACAGACAAAGACAAAAACAAAAAAAAAAACAAAAACAGAAAAAATATATATATATATCCTGATGAAGGCTTTTTAATAAAGCCGAAAATTTGGCAAAGAAACATTTGTGTTTTAGCCAGTTAATTGT
>JAOBRD020946458.1:0-12268 GCA_027575215.2 Hydrozoanthus sils
CCTCGTTTCCACGTTTTTACCATACATTTCTCTGTAATAATAAGGGCAGAAGATCAAGTTTCAAAACTTCATATCTGAATTAGTTTTGAGGAAGTGTTGACGAAATTTTGCAGTTTTGCTAATACTGATGTGCTGAATTTGATGCTGGCCACAGTTTCTTGATTTGTTTGATATATTTTTGTGTGAAAATGGTCTATAGGGAGTTTACGCAACGAGGACGCCGACGATGACGACGGCGGCAAAAACAATAGTGAATTCACCGTGCTGATCACCTGCGCGCTGTCGTCTTCAAAATTGCGACGTGAAAAGCTTAAGTTTGAAGTTGTTACGACTACGGGAACGATAAACAAAAAATCTTCTCAATCTTCTTTTTTCTTTGTGCAGGGAGTTTTAATCTTTTTCTGCTCACAAAGTTGCCACTAGGACAAAAGAGAGGGCTAACAAACCTGACATGGTCAAAATAGAAAAGCAAGAAGTATGTTTTTTTGGAAGCCGGCAACATCGTCGCCGTTGCCGCCCTTGTTGCGATTTGACAACAACAACAACAAGATCAGATCAATATATATTGAGTAAACGTTTCCAGATTTTATATATGTAAATTATAAATGAATATTTTTGGAACTCAATGATCAATTATTTTGTAAATTCATAACGAAATGATCACGAAAAATTTGTAAATCGTAGATTGAATCAACTTGTATATTGTAAAACGTGTTTTAATGGAAATTGAAAATGTAAAGTTGTTATATTAGTAAGAGAAATTTGAGAAGTCGGGAATACTTGAGAGTTTATTCTCTAAAACAACAAGAAAGTATGAATCGTTTGCAACATTTTGTTGTTTATTTATACATATACTAATTCGGCGCTAGCGCCATGAACAAGCAGTAGAATTCCTGAAACCCCTGCTAGTATTTACCTGGTGCCGGAATTTTATTCCAAGAGAAAGCTACCAGCTATGGAAACGTTTTTACAGAGAGAGAATCACTTCCTGCAACCGGAATGCTATTCCAGGGAAGGATCACCTTGCTGCTGTTGTATGTTTCATGGGAACAACACCTATTAACGGGAGTGGTATTTCTTCAAATTAAAACTGTTCTGGGGGAGCATCCTTCAAAGAATTAACTGTTCTGAGAGATCATCACCTCCAATAGCAGGAGTGATATCCCTTCAAGAATTAACCGTTCTAGGGGAGCATGGTCTCCATTAACGGGAGTGATTTTCCTTCAAAGAATGAACTGCTCGGGGGGCATCACCTCCAGTGACGGGAGTGATTTTCCACCATGGCAGGAACTGCTTTTGGGGGGGAGGGACATATTGAACCTCAAGTTATGGGAGTGATGTTCCTTCAAAGAATCAACTGCTCGGGGGGCATCACCTCCAGTGACGGGAGTGATTTTCCACCATAGCAGGAACTGCTTTTGGGGGGGAGGGACATATTAAACCTCAAGTTATGGGAGTGATGTTCCTTCAAAGAGGGGAAAGTTCTGGATGAGTGCATGTTCTATCGGAGAATCATCATCTGCTTCGGGAGAGATAATAATCCTGCAAAAAAAGAGCAACTGTCATAATAGTTGGCGTGAAATCCGCCGGACCGACTTTACAGACTAAATCATCTTTAGATAGGTGTTTTTAAGGGAGCATCTCCTCATGCTGCGAGAGTGGTAATCCTTGGTAGAATGGTTTTCGGCTTGAGGAGTGTACTTTCAGGGACTCGTGACTTTCGGAAGTGTACTCCCGGGAAAGCATCGCACCAGTAGAGTTATAATCCGAAAGGAGCGTTGCATCTTGATGCTTGGGCAAAATATGTCAAGAAAAAAATCTTGAATATGCAGGAGCATAACTCCTGGAAAGAATTCAGCTGTACATGCAAATGTTAGTCTATCTCGTGTTGCATGATTGCAACTCTTTGACGGCGTTACTTTCTTTAGGAGCAATACCTACAAAAACATTTCCTTTCCAAGGGGCTATATCATGATCACCTTCAATTACAGGGGTTTAACCTCGGGAACATTACCTTTAGAGAGCAGTATACATCCCGCTTTAACCATACCCTTTAATACGCCATTAGCACCATAGTTTAGATCGTACTGCAAGCAGTATGATTAGTTACATAAGTAGCTTTAACCGTGTTTATTGTTATTTTAAATTAAAAAGGACAAGGACAGAACGGGTAGGAACTTAATATAATGGTAATTGACCCAGTTCAGGCCAATCAGATAATCGGAGTCATTATCACGTGATAGAGCATTGTTTGCAGGGGTAAACGTCATAAGCTAGTATCCTGCCCCTTTTTCATCTATTTTTTTTGGAACATCCAACCTATCTTTATTTGGATAAAAGAACAACCGGCAAGTTACCTTATCCAGTTCTCTCTCCTCAATTAATTTTTTGACGTAGCAATTAAATACCAATCGATCGTGATTGAACTGGTTGTGAGGAAAAGCCAGATGGTTTTGAAACCAAATAAAATTAAAGATAAAATTCAAACTGGTTAGCTATCGCAACAATTTTGTATGTGGCGTGGATACCAAATAACAAGAAAGATTTCACAATCTTGAATAGACAATGCGCACCCATGCACCACAGGCTTACCAGACGAAATGTGTGAGTCCGTTCAGTTGACAGTTGCATATTAATTGAGCTCTCTTGCGGTTTGTCAGTATTATTTATATGAACTCGCACTGAATTCGTCCTCGTAACCTTCTCCCGTAATACATATGCTGTTAAATAAAGGTCACGGAAAACGATAATTGCTTTGTGGTGTGTTTGTATTCAGAGCCTGGCGAATTAGTTAAGGATTTATGAGAGTTTTAAAAAGGTTTTGGGGATCGGGCTGCGGGGAGCGCACTTAAACTCCCATAAATCCTTAACTAATTCGCCAAGCTCTGAATATAAACACACCACAAAGCAATGATCGTTTATTGTGACCTCTATTTAACAGCATATGTACTACGGGAGAAGGTTACGAGGACGAATTCAGTGCGAGTTCATATAAATACTGACAAACCGCAAGAGAGCTCAATTAATATGCAACTGTCAACTGAACGGACTCTCACACTTCGTCTTGTAAGCCTGTGCCATGCACTATTCGAATTTATTACTCGTCAGGCGCGGCCGTGAAGAATTCTAGTCTCAGCTCAATCCCTTTCAACCTTAGTCGACCGTGAACAAACATAATTGCAGGTGGCCTGGGATGGGCGCATGTTCTAGCTTCTTTATAGAAGAGTCGCCGTTTTGGGTACTTTACTTCAAAAATGTCGGATAAAATTAATACAGAATTCACATACAAGTTGTTGGCAGGTGTTTGTACTCTTGCAACGGGGTTTATGGCTGGTGGCGCCTTTTATATCAACACTATCGAGCACCCTTCACGGATGACAATCGAAGACACGAAATCCTGTTATCAGCAGTGGAAGGGAGGGTTCGACATCGCCAAGAAACAACAAAGCCTAACATACTTGGTAGTTTGTGCATCTGCAGCAGGCTGTTACTTTATAAAACCTTCGAAAGGAGCCTCCTGGCTTGTCCCGGCTGGAATAATCACTATAAACGTGCCATACTCTTTCTTTATTTTGATACCCAACTCCATCAAGCCCATATACGATGAAGCAGTCTTGAGTGAGAAGAGTGAAGGATTCGTCCGTGATCATATCAACTCGTGGAATCGCTACCATAGATTCCGTACTGCTGTGAACTGCTTGGCATTTGGTTATTGTCTTTACACCTTGCTCAAATAAACACAGCATTTGCATTTAAACCACATTTAAAATACAGCGTGATCCGCCATTAACTTGTCAAGATGAGAACTTGCATGCCAAGTCGCAGTTCTGCAGAGTATACAGTCTAAATATACACAAGGAAATCATCAATGAATATATTTTGTATAAATATGGATCTTTGTGAAGCCACAAAAGTATTAACCAGGATTTTTTGCGAGAGGGTGCGAATGAAGGCCGAAGGCGCGAGACTCGATAGAATCCGGGGGCATGCTCCCCCGGGAAATAACAAACTTAAAAAGTGGAAAAGTTTCAATCTTTTGAACTGCAAAATTGTTTTTCTTTGGTTAGCTATTTTTTGATCAATTTCATTTGGTTTGAATTTACAAACATTGACTCAGAAAATAACTATATTATATGTGTTTTTAAACGTATACTTTTTAAGTCACTCGATATTACCTTCAGTTAGGTGCACATAAAGGATGCTGCTTTTTAACAAAAAAGTGTACTTTCACAGCCTGTAGGGTGGAGGGGGTGCAAGTGCACCCATCACACCCCTTCCTTATAGGTCAGCAACAGAATATTGCCTGTGTATTTCTTTAAAATATACTATACATCACTGTCAAGTCACAGTATTCATAAATGGACAAAGTATACACCAGTATATTGTCAGTGTGTATTGTCAGTATATATTCTGTGTAAATTATAACACAAAGAACATATTCGGGAAAACTAAAAAAATGCAGTATATATATTTTCTAAAGTGACACTATCACCCTGAACAACTTTTGTTGAGTCCAGTTGTACATCCTCCCATTTACTCTGAATGACATGGCTGCACGGGGATATGAATGTTATCTTTGATTGCTGAAAGTATCTTTCACAAGCAAGTGATGCAAATGAGTGAGAGATACTTTCAGCATGAGAAGATAAAATTTGTATCCCTAAGAAGCCATGTAACACCTGTTTATTTTATAGATGCTGATGAAAATCCTCATAAACACAGCTTTTTTTAAAGAACCAGCCTCACGCCTGAGCCAGAAACTCTCTTGTAATTGGCTTATTATATTAGTAACCATGACAACACCAATATCCTCACACAAAGATAAAAATAGTATCTTCACTGTGTGCAATAAAGATATGGTTTTTTACTAAAAGGAAAAACCCTGGTATTTCATCAGTATCTATATAATAAATGCACAGACATAGTCACTGTATATATTATTGTGTGTATATTTTAGGCACATAGGACAGAATATATAACTGTATCTTCTATGTATTGTGAACATGTAAACTATACACACAGTATACCCTTCTGTGTATAGACCAAGAGGCTTTCCTGGTCACATGAAACAAACATTGCTGAAAGCAATTGAATTTGACACTGTTACAGCACCTCTTTGAAGTGACTGCTGTCAGTGCCTGGTTTTTAGTAACTGCATGCTGAAAATAATAATTCTAGCTTGCATGGATTTGATGAGAAAAGACAATCCTGCTAATTTGCATATTTTGGGTTTTGATTGAAAATCCGTAAGCTATATCAGCAAATTTTATGTTTTTTTTAGAACCTGTTTTATATCAAAAGGTTTAATATCTGAAATCTATAGTGAGTTTGTTGCTTCTTACTTACATCCAGTGAAACATCTTGCTAAAAAATATGAAAAGTCCAGCAATTTTCTTGGTTCAAAGTATTAGATTTTAACTTTCCCAGAAAATAATTGAAGCAAAATCAAATTATGCAAGTGATTTCAAAATTTTTGTGCTGTCTCATTAAATCCAAGAAAAATAGTTACTTTCAAGCAATGATACTGTTGTGTAAAACCAGGTATTTACAGCATTCAAAGAAATACTGATGGATAGTAGTAGTATGGTGTCACAGAGTCAAATCTTTTAAGTACCATGAGCATAATAAATTAAGCCTGTATAACCTGTACAATTCTTTTGTGAATGAGTATAGCTTGTAAATTTAAAGAATACTATTAGTTTATACTGCTTGTGTCTATTATGTATATAATTATATACATTATGTACAGCATACACTTTATACACACACTTTGTATTCAGTGAGTATATATTGTATATGATTTATTTCTGCAATAATGCACCTCACTCAATGCTCAAATTCTAGCTTAGACAGCTTGAAGCCAAGCAAGCGAGCTGCTAAAAAATCTAGCGTAGGTTGTTTATTTTCTTGTTTTCATTAATTTGCATGATGCACATTCATGGTGACAATTATCAGTATCAGGGACTAGTAGAGGTGCTACTAAACCCCCTGTCCCTGTTTGTGATACAAAAAAATTGCTATATCCTGTTTATGGTTTTAACTAGAAATTCATTCTATATAAATTTTTATATATAATCATTGCTTACATTGTCGAATGGCTACAGTGCTGCTTGACTGTTCAGCTGCTTATATATATATATAAGCAGCTGAACAGTCAAGCAGCACTGTAGCCATTCGACAATGTAAGCAATGATTATATATAAAAATTTATATAGAATGAATTTCTAGTTAAAACCATAAACAGGATATAGCAATTTTTTTGTATCACAAACAGGGACAGGGGGTTTAGTAGCACCTCTACTAGTCCCTGATACTGATAATTGTCACCATGAATGTGCATCATGCAAATTAATGAAAACAAGAAAATAAACAACCTACGCTAGATTTTTTAGCAGCTCGCTTGCTTGGCTTCAAGCTGTCTAAGCTAGAATTTGAGCATTGAGTGAGGTGCATTATTGCAGAAATAAATCATATACAATATATACTCACTGAATACAAAGTGTGTGTATAAAGTGTATGCTGTACATAATGTATATAATTATATACATAATAGACACAAGCAGTATAAACTAATAGTATTCTTTAAATTTACAAGCTATACTCATTCACAAAAGAATTGTACAGGTTATACAGGCTTAATTTATTATGCTCATGGTACTTAAAAGATTTGACTCTGTGACACCATACTACTACTATCCATCAGTATTTCTTTGAATGCTGTAAATACCTGGTTTTACACAACAGTATCATTGCTTGAAAGTAACTATTTTTCTTGGATTTAATGAGACAGCACAAAAATTTTGAAATCACTTGCATAATTTGATTTTGCTTCAATTATTTTCTGGGAAAGTTAAAATCTAATACTTTGAACCAAGAAAATTGCTGGACTTTTCATATTTTTTAGCAAGATGTTTCACTGGATGTAAGTAAGAAGCAACAAACTCACTATAGATTTCAGATATTAAACCTTTTGATATAAAACAGGTTCTAAAAAAAACATAAAATTTGCTGATATAGCTTACGGATTTTCAATCAAAACCCAAAATATGCAAATTAGCAGGATTGTCTTTTCTCATCAAATCCATGCAAGCTAGAATTATTATTTTCAGCATGCAGTTACTAAAAACCAGGCACTGACAGCAGTCACTTCAAAGAGGTGCTGTAACAGTGTCAAATTCAATTGCTTTCAGCAATGTTTGTTTCATGTGACCAGGAAAGCCTCTTGGTCTATACACAGAAGGGTATACTGTGTGTATAGTTTACATGTTCACAATACATAGAAGATACAGTTATATATTCTGTCCTATGTGCCTAAAATATACACACAATAATATATACAGTGACTATGTCTGTGCATTTATTATATAGATACTGATGAAATACCAGGGTTTTTCCTTTTAGTAAAAAACCATATCTTTATTGCACACAGTGAAGATACTATTTTTATCTTTGTGTGAGGATATTGGTGTTGTCATGGTTACTAATATAATAAGCCAATTACAAGAGAGTTTCTGGCTCAGGCGTGAGGCTGGTTCTTTAAAAAAAGCTGTGTTTATGAGGATTTTCATCAGCATCTATAAAATAAACAGGTGTTACATGGCTTCTTAGGGATACAAATTTTATCTTCTCATGCTGAAAGTATCTCTCACTCATTTGCATCACTTGCTTGTGAAAGATACTTTCAGCAATCAAAGATAACATTCATATCCCCGTGCAGCCATGTCATTCAGAGTAAATGGGAGGATGTACAACTGGACTCAACAAAAGTTGTTCAGGGTGATAGTGTCACTTTAGAAAATATATATACTGCATTTTTTTAGTTTTCCCGAATATGTTCTTTGTGTTATAATTTACACAGAATATATACTGACAATACACACTGACAATATACTGGTGTATACTTTGTCCATTTATGAATACTGTGACTTGACAGTGATGTATAGTATATTTTAAAGAAATACACAGGCAATATTCTGTTGCTGACCTATAAGGAAGGGGTGTGATGGGTGCACTTGCACCCCCTCCACCCTACAGGCTGTGAAAGTACACTTTTTTGTTAAAAAGCAGCATCCTTTATGTGCACCTAACTGAAGGTAATATCGAGTGACTTAAAAAGTATACGTTTAAAAACACATATAATATAGTTATTTTCTGAGTCAATGTTTGTAAATTCAAACCAAATGAAATTGATCAAAAAATAGCTAACCAAAGAAAAACAATTTTGCAGTTCAAAAGATTGAAACTTTTCCACTTTTTAAGTTTGTTATTTCCCGGGGGAGCATGCCCCCGGATTCTATCGAGTCTCGCGCCTTCGGCCTTCATTCGCACCCTCTCGCAAAAAATCCTGGTTAATACTTTTGTGGCTTCACAAAGATCCATATTTATACAAAATATATTCATTGATGATTTCCTTGTGTATATTTAGACTGTATACTCTGCAGAACTGCGACTTGGCATGCAAGTTCTCATCTTGACAAGTTAATGGCGGATCACGCTGTATTTTAAATGTGGTTTAAATGCAAATGCTGTGTTTATTTGAGCAAGGTGTAAAGACAATAACCAAATGCCAAGCAGTTCACAGCAGTACGGAATCTATGGTAGCGATTCCACGAGTTGATATGATCACGGACGAATCCTTCACTCTTCTCACTCAAGACTGCTTCATCGTATATGGGCTTGATGGAGTTGGGTATCAAAATAAAGAAAGAGTATGGCACGTTTATAGTGATTATTCCAGCCGGGACAAGCCAGGAGGCTCCTTTCGAAGGTTTTATAAAGTAACAGCCTGCTGCAGATGCACAAACTACCAAGTATGTTAGGCTTTGTTGTTTCTTGGCGATGTCGAACCCTCCCTTCCACTGCTGATAACAGGATTTCGTGTCTTCGATTGTCATCCGTGAAGGGTGCTCGATAGTGTTGATATAAAAGGCGCCACCAGCCATAAACCCCGTTGCAAGAGTACAAACACCTGCCAACAACTTGTATGTGAATTCTGTATTAATTTTATCCGACATTTTTGAAGTAAAGTACCCAAAACGGCGACTCTTCTATAAAGAAGCTAGAACATGCGCCCATCCCAGGCCACCTGCAATTATGTTTGTTCACGGTCGACTAAGGTTGAAAGGGATTGAGCTGAGACTAGAATTCTTCACGGCCGCGCCTGACGAGTAATAAATTCGAATAGTGCATGGCACAGGCTTACAAGACGAAGTGTGAGAGTCCGTTCAGTTGACAGTTGCATATTAATTGAGCTCTCTTGCGGTTTGTCAGTATTTATATGAACTCGCACTGAATTCGTCCTCGTAACCTTCTCCCGTAGTACATATGCTGTTAAATAGAGGTCACAATAAACGATCATTGCTTTGTGGTGTGTTTATATTCAGAGCTTGGCGAATTAGTTAAGGATTTATGGGAGTTTAAGTGCGCTCCCCGCAGCCCGATCCCCAAAACCTTTTTAAAACTCTCATAAATCCTTAACTAATTCGCCAGGCTCTGAATACAAACACACCACAAAGCAATTATCGTTTTCCGTGACCTTTATTTAACAGCATATGTATTACGGGAGAAGGTTACGAGGACGAATTCAGTGCGAGTTCATATAAATAATACTGACAAACCGCAAGAGAGCTCAATTAATATGCAACTGTCAACTGAACGGACTCACACATTTCGTCTGGTAAGCCTGTGGTGCATGGGTGCGCATTGTCTATTCAAGATTGTGAAATCTTTCTTGTTATTTGGTATCCACGCCACATACAAAATTGTTGCGATAGCTAACCAGTTTGAATTTTATCTTTAATTTTATTTGGTTTCAAAACCATCTGGCTTTTCCTCACAACCAGTTCAATCACGATCGATTGGTATTTAATTGCTACGTCAAAAAATTAATTGAGGAGAGAGAACTGGATAAGGTAACTTGCCGGTTGTTCTTTTATCCAAATAAAGATAGGTTGGATGTTCCAAAAAAAATAGATGAAAAAGGGGCAGGATACTAGCTTATGACGTTTACCCCTGCAAACAATGCTCTATCACGTGATAATGACTCCGATTATCTGATTGGCCTGAACTGGGTCAATTACCATTATATTAAGTTCCTACCCGTTCTGTCCTTGTCCTTTTTAATTTAAAATAACAATAAACACGGTTAAAGCTACTTATGTAACTAATCATACTGCTTGCAGTACGATCTAAACTATGGTGCTAATGGCGTATTAAAGGGTATGGTTAAAGCGGGATGTATACTGCTCTCTAAAGGTAATGTTCCCGAGGTTAAACCCCTGTAATTGAAGGTGATCATGATATAGCCCCTTGGAAAGGAAATGTTTTTGTAGGTATTGCTCCTAAAGAAAGTAACGCCGTCAAAGAGTTGCAATCATGCAACACGAGATAGACTAACATTTGCATGTACAGCTGAATTCTTTCCAGGAGTTATGCTCCTGCATATTCAAGATTTTTTTCTTGACATATTTTGCCCAAGCATCAAGATGCAACGCTCCTTTCGGATTATAACTCTACTGGTGCGATGCTTTCCCGGGAGTACACTTCCGAAAGTCACGAGTCCCTGAAAGTACACTCCTCAAGCCGAAAACCATTCTACCAAGGATTACCACTCTCGCAGCATGAGGAGATGCTCCCTTAAAAACACCTATCTAAAGATGATTTAGTCTGTAAAGTCGGTCCGGCGGATTTCACGCCAACTATTATGACAGTTGCTCTTTTTTTGCAGGATTATTATCTCTCCCGAAGCAGATGATGATTCTCCGATAGAACATGCACTCATCCAGAACTTTCCCCTCTTTGAAGGAACATCACTCCCATAACTTGAGGTTTAATATGTCCCTCCCCCCCAAAAGCAGTTCCTGCTATGGTGGAAAATCACTCCCGTCACTGGAGGTGATGCCCCCCGAGCAGTTGATTCTTTGAAGGAACATCACTCCCATAACTTGAGGTTCAATATGTCCCTCCCCCCCAAAAGCAGTTCCTGCCATGGTGGAAAATCACTCCCGTCACTGGAGGTGATGCCCCCCGAGCAGTTCATTCTTTGAAGGAAAATCACTCCCGTTAATGGAGACCATGCTCCCCTAGAACGGTTAATTCTTGAAGGGATATCACTCCTGCTATTGGAGGTGATGATCTCTCAGAACAGTTAATTCTTTGAAGGATGCTCCCCCAGAACAGTTTTAATTTGAAGAAATACCACTCCCGTTAATAGGTGTTGTTCCCATGAAACATACAACAGCAGCAAGGTGATCCTTCCCTGGAATAGCATTCCGGTTGCAGGAAGTGATTCTCTCTCTGTAAAAACGTTTCCATAGCTGGTAGCTTTCTCTTGGAATAAAATTCCGGCACCAGGTAAATACTAGCAGGGGTTTCAGGAATTCTACTGCTTGTTCATGGCGCTAGCGCCGAATTAGTATATGTATAAATAAACAACAAAATGTTGCAAACGATTCATACTTTCTTGTTGTTTTAGAGAATAAACTCTCAAGTATTCCCGACTTCTCAAATTTCTCTTACTAATATAACAACTTTACATTTTCAATTTCCATTAAAACACGTTTTACAATATACAAGTTGATTCAATCTACGATTTACAAATTTTTCGTGATCATTTCGTTATGAATTTACAAAATAATTGATCATTGAGTTCCAAAAATATTCATTTATAATTTACATATATAAAATCTGGAAACGTTTACTCAATATATATTGATCTGATCTTGTTGTTGTTGTTGTCAAATCGCAACAAGGGCGGCAACGGCGACGATGTTGCCGGCTTCCAAAAAAACATACTTCTTGCTTTTCTATTTTGACCATGTCAGGTTTGTTAGCCCTCTCTTTTGTCCTAGTGGCAACTTTGTGAGCAGAAAAAGATTAAAACTCCCTGCACAAAGAAAAAAGAAGATTGAGAAGATTTTTTGTTTATCGTTCCCGTAGTCGTAACAACTTCAAACTTAAGCTTTTCACGTCGCAATTTTGAAGACGACAGCGCGCAGGTGATCAGCACGGTGAATTCACTATTGTTTTTGCCGCCGTCGTCATCGTCGGCGTCCTCGTTGCGTAAACTCCCTATAGACCATTTTCACACAAAAATATATCAAACAAATCAAGAAACTGTGGCCAGCATCAAATTCAGCACATCAGTATTAGCAAAACTGCAAAATTTCGTCAACACTTCCTCAAAACTAATTCAGATATGAAGTTTTGAAACTTGATCTTCTGCCCTTATTATTACAGAGAAATGTATGGTAAAAACGTGGAAACGAGG
>JAOBRD020946562.1:0-12265 GCA_027575215.2 Hydrozoanthus sils
ATCCGGACTTCATTATCAAGAAGCTAAAATTTAATTTAATAAGCAGTCTTATGTAATTTAAATTTTAGTTTATTGATAATGAAGTCCGGATGACCTCGGAACGTCGAGTTTTAATTGCGTTACTTTTCATTCTAAATGTTTTTAAAAAGTCTTTGTTAAAAAGTACGTAGCATTTTTGTCCTTTCATGCTGTGAACCCTTTTCGTTTCTGAAATAGTTCTGAATTGAAATAAATTAAGACATATGGTTATTGGTTTACTTAGTAACACATGATCATAATCAAAATTATACCGTCTTAGATAATGATTGACAATTCACTGCAAACTCTTCCGGCACTGAAATCGAATTCTACCAAAGCTAAATAGAGTTTTCTTGATTTTCTGTGACCCTACTTCATTTCTTAGGCAAATTGTCGACTTTTTTCAAATAGGATTATACAATTGCAAAGAACACATCTTTACTATGCTGATTATCAGTGTTGAACATTTCAACCTTGACCCTAAAAGGCATTTAGGATAACCCACTCCCCCTCGGTTTTTTGGGGATAAAAAACGTGCTATTTTGCCGATTGCCAAAAGCTTCCACACAACTGTTCTTTGATCTTTGCTTAAGGTATGATGTCATAGTTGATGACGTCATCACAGGAAACCACGAAACTTTAATAATTTGAATGATAATTATATTAATTACAAGTGCAAAGCTGTTACAGCGTTTCTATATGGATGTTTGGATGAATATTATTAAAGAACAGATTTTACACATAAAGTTGTTTCTATGCTACGGTTGTCATGGAAACCAGTGAGTTGCCACGTTACTATACTTTATTGGAAGTATACTTGACACTTATTACACATACCAAGTTTAATGTCGATTGGTTCTATATTTTTGAAAATAGAGGGAAGGGGTCTGATTTACCACGCCCCCCTCCCTCCCCCTCTCATGCCTTTGTGTAACTTACTTACAACGTAATCTACTTTATAAATTAAGCTTTGCGATTTCAAAAACTGAATTTACTGAAGGATTTGAAAAGAAAAAGAAAAGAAAAAACTCTTGCGAAGATTAAGGTGATATGGGACCCTAGAAACTACTTAAGATAGGAAGTTTGGGTGAGGTCGGACGGGGGTATTAAAAAGTCTATCTTCTCCAGAAATAAAGTATGGGAGACTAGGTATGGCATTGGTGTATGATAACATGTAACAAACCATCACGGACCAAGCCCGCCATAATCTGGTTTAACTCCTGAATGGCAATTTTGCAGGCAAATCTTTCAAACTTTTGTAATTTATGGCATCTTTGGCCATTCGCTTAGGTGCCTGAGTTCATCATTAAGGGCTAAGAAGGCTTAAACCTTGCCAATATCGAAGAACTGATTGTTGGCACTGCGAATATGGCAAATTTTTTGGCACACTCCAATCGATCTGCCGGCAGTATTTATATATGTTGAAGAGTTGCTTTTGTAAAACTTTGTTTGTTGATGGAAGATTAAAATGAGCGAAAAGCCCTCTTCAGAGCTGGATTTTCAGGAAAATTTTGTGTTTTAGTTTTTTGTGTTTTGGGCCAATCAACATTTGGGGAGGTTTTAGCATAGTTGTTGCTATTGACCAAAGTTTGGTTCATTTGGTGTTTTTTTTTTCTTTGTTTTGTTGTTATGTATCACAAATAGTTTAGAATGAATACTTGTGAGAATAAAGCAAAATTGTGGCCCCAGGATTTTTTTTATTGGCACTGTTTAAACTTTTTTGAGCTTTGCATATGTCTCACTGGAACAATCAACTCACCCTGAGCTTTTGAAAGAACAATTTATGATACATGTTCGGGGTAATCATATCACAAAGTTTATTGGAAGGAACAGTATTCTCGACTATCATTATTACTTCAGTGTTATTTAAATTCTCAGCTGTGCATAAAAATTGTAGCAGGTATACCAGCCATGCAAAGAACTAGATTCAAGTGGTTATATTGTGTGGGTTTTGTGTAGCACGCAGATCTCTCATGATGCTTGGGGGAAAAGCTTGCTTTTTTTCAGAATTTTAACTTGAAACATTTTTTGCCCTATTCAAGTAAGTTGAGTTATTTCATAATTCTAGTTTATTGCATAGATAAATATAAAAACAACCTGCAAAAAAACTTTCTGGACAGCAAAGTTTAATGTAACAGCTCAATTACTGCTCCCGTATAGAGGCACTATTTCAGATACTTTACAAAAGCTGGTTCCATTACCATGGCAACAGCAGACCCAAACATTGAACATTGTGTTGGTAATTTTTTTGCAGTTAGCTTTAGGCGAAATTTGTACTTTAGTGGCCCATAACACCTCAAGGGTTAAACTGAATAGGAAATTATAATGTTAAATTTTGGATAAAACTTGCAGAAAAAAAAATTATAGTATAGCAGAAATATTATTTTAATAGGTAGAACAAGTTTGAATTTCTTAAACTAATTAAGAATAGAGATGGTTTGATAGACCTTATTCATGATGACGTCCCAATATCTTTTCTGAACTTAAACGAGGCTTGGTGGTAGTACTTAGTTGCTACGTTCAGCGTAACGAACATTCCATTGAACAAACATGGTAGAACAGACATTACGAATTGCTGTATAACAAAAACAGTTCAAATAGATCCAAAACTCGCGCGATCTCATACTGTACTTCACCACCAAGCCTCACTTTGCCATTGATACACTTATGACGTCATCTAAAATAAGGCCTGTTAACTCATGCATATGTTGTCAGAATATTTTTTCTCTGCTTTTGAATTCTCACTCGACGACATATATCTTGTAAGCCTACGTTAACTTTATTAGGAAAGTTATCGTTGGCGTATTCTAATGTTTGTAAGACTGAAAGCTTAACTTTTAACACAAAAACGTAAGTAAGTTGAAATCCATTAATTTTAACTTCTCGACGTTTCGATGCCGTCCAAACTCAAAATTCTACTTAGAGTTTGCGTTAGCTAGAGTTTGTGTTGTAAGTTACAAGGAAAACCACTTTGATAAGAAGAACTAATATAGATTTTGTGTAATTATTAATTCGTAGCATCATTATATTACTCGGGAAATTCAAATTTTTTATAAATTTTGAAGACCTTAGAATGTTCTTGATCATTTATTTCTCTTCTTACAGGTTGGCAATATATTTTGATGGATATTGACTAGACGAAATTGAAGAATACTATTTTGTGGGCGTGATATTCTGTAGTTCCAAAGAACAATTTGATCCTAAGAAATGAAAATATCAATAAGTTCTTTTTTGTTTCCAGAAGTATAACAATTACAAGGAAAAAGAATGAGCAAAAAAATAAGGAAGGAAGTGGTTAGAATTAAGAAAAACAAATTGTTAAAAACGCCTCCATCGTTTATACCAGGAAGTGTTTAGACTTGGGTTTTAGTAAAAAGTTGATAGAGAAGGTTTTCTAGTTGATATACACCCATCCACAGACATACTAACAAAGAAAAACACGTTCGGTATATTTAATCGACAATTAACCGACCGCATATAAATGTGACAACATTAGCACGCATTTGGCTTATACTGAAAATCTTTCTTATCAATGGTATAAGGAACAAGTTTAACTCACCGTGCAGAGTGCTAATTGACTCGTTGAAGTCCACAAGAACAGTGTCTGGTTTTGTGTAGATTTAGAGATAGAGGTAGAGTATGCTGGTATATATGCTCAACAACGGTATTTCCGTAACAAAGCTAGGCTGATGGCCTCAAGTTTAAGTATCGTTACTATTTCGAGAATGAAATAGTGGCGCATCTTACGAGCTAAAATGTAGAACTGATTTGGCGGGCTAAAATTATTGGTATTTTAGCCCGCTGAGACAAATAATTATTCAATTAACTTCAACATTTACAAATAAATTTCAGGATTTTTCCAAGTTTTGAATGTTGAAATGACTAGATTATATATTTCCAGTCTGTTTTACTTGATCTATATTTTCTGCAAATGCTTGCGTAACTATATTCAGACATTAAATTTGTTGTCATACTTTTCAGCTTTTTTTGTCTCAGTGCCCTCAAGCTAGGGTGATAACAATAGTAGGAAAGTTTGTGTTCTTGGGCATAAATAGGGCTCGGGCCTAAATCATGTTTATGCCCGCGAACATTAACTGTATTGTTTTATTGCAGCGCTAGTTAAAGATGTTTGCATAGTGTTTGTTGCCAACATCCGCACGACATAACTGACTTCAATTAGTTTATCATTAAACTGTGCACTATCAATCTGATGATCAACTCTATACTCGTTGGAAACATTTACTACTGTTTTTCGTGCCTTGCGTTCCGCGTGTCTTTCAACTATCAAGAAGAATAAACTCTAAACTCTCTAAATTTTACATCCTTAAATATTGTTGTGCACCTAATGAATATCAGTTTAAACTTTTCCTGGCAAACACGTCAGGATAAATATAGATCGAATGTAGGTCATGTTCTATTGCCCATACTGGGATCAACCATTTTCAAAAACAAGTTAACAACGATAACGGCAGATCTTTCATATATATGCGTTCCATACAGTAATTTCATCTGTTGTTGCCATTACTAATAATCCAAAGCAAAGTCATGTTTTACTCTCTTAAAACAGTTCTTTTCACATAATTTAACTTGTTTAACTGGAAACATAATCGCAACTAACTTACCTTCGCGAGATCTCAAGTGCTTGTCCATCGTACAACCCCAGGTTTTGTTGTGAAAGTCAAAAGTATTCTTCCTAACTTGGTCTGTCTCGCAGACACAATGGCATTTCGTACTTCCTTTTAAGGCGGAAAAATTCGCACAATAATTTTGCTGTTCACAAAGTGAAGGTGGCAGTTCAAACTCGTCTCTAACATAATGATCCCGTCTCAAAATGGTGAATTTCTCTACTTCCTTGAGCTTTAACGATACTGATGCACCAAAAGAAAGTAAGAATAAAAGTAGAAGCGCGGCAGTGATGAATTGCATGCTGGAGTTGCGAATGATTCTGTCGAATGAGACTGAATCCTAATATTTAAAGGCTTTGTACGGCGTGTTTGTGTTAAATATTGTACCATAAATTCAATGAACAACCTTTTTTAAAATAGACATGCGTGCGCAGCAGGGCGTGAAAAAGTTATGCCACAGTTAAGTGCGTTCGTTTTTCCTTTTTCCTGCTTTTTCTTTGGCTTAGCCATATTTATAAAATTCCTTCAATGAGAATAAAAGTGATAGTGGGCGTTGTTATGAAATGTAGCACTGCATTGGTATCTGTTTCTATAAATAAAAAACCGGCCTTTTTACAAATAAAAACGTTCCCTACAAGCGACAAGTACTTTTTGTCCAAAACAAGGATAAGATGAATTGATAAAACCACACAAAATATTTACGACGAACGTCTTCACCAATTTTGTTAGATAGGGGCCGGCCAACCATCAAAACGTCGGTATTCCAAGAATTCACTTTCTTACTAGTACTCATGATCAGTTATTCCTACTTTTCGATGCACCGGATAATATTTTTGTAAACAAAAACAACTGAAATGAAATCTGATCAATTTGAGAATAATTCATAAAATAGTTAAGATAATGCGCGCGCTCTCATTGGTTTCGACGTCACTTTTAACTTGACTGGAAACTGTTATTTGACATTTAAGAAATAAAGTACATCACAGTGTTTGCACAGACTTTTAGTAGAGTGATCGTTCCTGGTCGAGGTTTCTCCTATAAACCCACCGGCTTGTATAGACTGTGCAAACACGGTAACTGTTTATTTCTTAATAAAAAAAACTATCGAAGCTCAAACGTAAATGAATCCTTCAACTGTTTTTAACTGTTTTCTAGCTCATTCTGAAGACGGTTTTTCCTCAAACTCCGACGTTGATGCGTCACAAAGTGGGTTCGATTTGAAATAGATCTCCTTAAGAGGACGTGGGCACAACTAAACCTTACTTGAAATAAACACTTCTCAAGATGGAAAGTGTTATATAACCATTTTTGTTGACGTTACTAATGTAATATGAATAATACAAAAAATTATAATAACAGCGATGGTAAGAATTTAACATTGCATGGTGATACAAGAACAACTGATCGCGGTAACAACAACCGTCACATCTTAAGCCTTTCTTTCAAAAGCCTCTCGTCACGATATGTATACAGTGTCCAGTCGAACTTACGATCTTTGGATGCTAGGAATAATCTCTGGCTTTCAGTAGTCTTCGTCAGTCAGAGAGAAAATTTCCTCAGTGAAAAAAAAAAACGCAGCTCGTTAGCACAGGGAGCCCACGCGCTTTATCTGAGTGAAGTGAAACTAAATTAATTTATTATACGCGATTTGACTACTTTCTTAATATACTTTAGGTATATAGTTTTTTTAAAAAACTATTGAATGCGAATGATGTTTTAAGCGTATGCCCTTCGTTTAAGCATCACTGACTGTCAGACGAAGGCCTAACACTCGAAACGTCAGCTTTTCCTATCATCTCACGGCGAAGATAATTTATTTATCACATCATATTACAAGTTTACTTTCTTAATACTTGCCTGTGTTAACGTTAGTAAGTTGCGCCCTGTTGCTTCTTTATTCCGATTTGCAAGTGAATTGAGAGCCCAGATAATCCGATACACTAAAGCCAACTCCAAACACGCTTAATTCTTTTTAATCGTACAACTCTCGGCGAAATCTATCCATAAACGCCTGCAACGGGCTTTAAATCTAATTGCCTGCCTTTCAAATCAAATTCGACGAGGTTGAGATATGCCAAATATTTAAGAACATAGTGAGGCTGAGGAAGTGACGAAGAACTTTTTGTGTACTCGGCACAAGACTATGGAAATATCTTTTCGCAGTAAATGTTTATCAGTGCATCATCGTCTTTATTGTTGTACATGTAAAAGTTGGTTTTAGACCTTTTTTCCTTTTCGCCGTAATCATATTGCTATATTGGCTATGGTAGCGGCGATTTCCGTCGGTAAGCAAATTTGTGCTTCCAGTTGTTTTGTAATGGAAAATAATATCTGCACGCCCAATAATAACAACTCAAGAACAGTTTAGAAATACTATTAGGCTGAAATCCTATTTAAAAATAAACATTCAGTCTCGGCTGATAATATGACGTTCCGGGAAAAAAGACCGAGAGATCTGTGAATGATTCGTGGATACATCAAAATTTACTTTTTTTCAAAAAATTAAATTGGTTTTCAAAAAACAACATTTTTGAATACAGTTTCGAACTATTTTGAACGGAGGGTTTTGAGTGAAATTCGAAAAAAAGCTTAATTATGACTTATTGAATAGCACTGAACAACATGTACAAACACATCATGAAAAGCCACTGATACTTTAGAATTCTTTTTTATGTTTTGTTAGTTATTGTTTTGAAAAGACAAACACTCGATATATTTTTGTACCTTACTCAACCAAACCAAACTCAGTGCCTTTGAAAAATGTTGTCGCGTTTAGTATGACTCAGTGAAAATCAGAGAAAACCAGGCAAATATAAATGCAAATAACTAAATTGGTTTTCAAAAAAACACATTTTTGAACATAGTTTGGAACTGCTGACGGGAGTGAAATTCAAAATAAAGTTTAATGAGCTTGGTTATGTCACTAAAGTTCTCAAAGAGAATAACCACCCGTCAGCATTCCACAAAGACTGCCGAAAGGGAAGACCACAAACGGCAAGAGAGGAAAGTCGAGAGGAAAATCATCAGTCACAAATTCCACCAGCAACTGCGTTACCATACCATCCATAAAAGGCCTATCGGAAAAGATCACTAAATTCATACAACAAGAAGGTATAAAGACAGCCTAAAAACCACTTAACACAATCGGGAGACTATTTCCAAGACCAAAAGATCAACTTGAAAACGGCAAGGAAAGGAACGTCGTATACAAAATAAAATGCAAGGACTGTAATTGAATATACTATGAACAAACCAAACGTGCATTCAAAAGACGAGTCACGGAACACAAACAGGCCATCGCCAATTTTAACTTCAATACAAAGATTGCCCAGCACGTCCACAAACACGATCACACCATTGATTTTAACAGTGCAAGAATTGTCACGAGTGAACCAGCCTACCTTCAGAATATTCCTAGAAGCGTGGTACTCAATTGGAGGCAACAATGCAGGGAATTCGAACGATCATTTAAACATTCCAAATATGTACACCCACTTTGTAGTCAAAACACTGCCAACTGAATAGTTTTCATTTCTGCATACTTGTTTTTTTAAATTCAAGGTCTTAATGAATTATCATTTTACTCTCTGCTGAAGGTAGTAGTCATTACCGAAACATCGGAAACTATTTGAACATCTAATATATACAGTTTTGAAGTCAGTGACAAACATTCCCTCTTTTGATTTTTTAAAAAAGTATAAATGCAATTTGAGGCATCTATATGCTATCAAATGCTGGAAATTGCGTTAAAGTTTGCACAAACATTTTATAATATGAATGCCACTACTATAGGAAGCCATCACCTGTTGCGGAGTTTGACTCAAGGAAATCGTGATTTTTAAGTCATTGTTTGTTCTTCAAAGATGTTTTGCTTGTTCAATAAGTTTCTAGTAAGTTGTTTAAAAATCCAACCGATCGACCAGGATATGGACTGGAATCACGAATTTTATTTGCTTGTGTTCTAAAATTGTTTCGTTCTGCCTGGTCACATGATTGTTTTGAATGATAACGTAGTTTCGCTACTTGTGTTTCTAATAGCTTTTAAGTTACTTTTAGTTCATACTTTTGCTGATATAAGTGCTGATGCAGTAGGTTTGCCTACATATAGGTTCGCTTAAAATTTCGTTAGTAAGATTCTCTCGTAAAAGGTTCACTATTTACAAACCCACTGCAAGCTTGGACGATCGACGAACAAGCGTCTTGAGGAGTAAAAGACGTTTCATTCACTGTCTTCACTCATTGTTAATACACCTTCAAATTATAGCTTTACCTCGGGATGTTCGGGAAGTATGTGGAGAAAACTTCAATGAATGTCAAAGTCCCTGCAATACTTCGTAAAGTTGATAGAACGGTTACGGAATTATTTCGGAAAGTCGAATTTGTTTTCATCTGAGCGACACATTTGCATATTCTGCCCCACTGCAATAGTCGTTCCTACGCTTCGCGTATCAACGATTAAATAGAGTGCGTCATTGTTTGCTGGCTACTTGAAAATTAAGATTTTGCATTGTTTTTGAACATATATCTATTACAGATCCACCAAGTAGAACTGATGAGTTGTTATTACTAATTACAGTTATAAAAGTATAGTCACTCTCTTAGCTTGAAACTCGCTCTAGCCTAGAAACAAAGATTAGTTGGAAATGCACATTTTAAGGTGTTCATTTTATTTGACTTAAACCATTTCTTAATATAATTGTATTCTAAATTGTATTTCTATAACAAAATCTACACCATTGCAAACGGAAAGATCACACCTTGAAAGGTAGGCACTGCAGGCTTTTTGCTGTTACATGTAGGGTATCAAATATCGTGTCCTAATATAGCATGTTATGTCACGAAATGTCACGTCACGCGACTATGAAGTCAGGTCACGTCACAAATTCTGGTTTGCAAAATATAAAAACAATTTATTTTGCTATTTATAAAAACATGCTACTTAGTTAAATAGTTTGAAAATAGTGCTCCTCGAGGTGAACAAGTTAGAAAAACTTCGCGAGCTGAGCGAGCGTTATCGAGACATGTGTCTTGCGGAGATAGAACATATTATTTACAAGTGCTTAATATAACCAGTGACTCAGCTCCCCATGCGAGTCTGTGAGTTTCTGTAGCTCAGTTGGTAGAGCATCTATCTGGCAGTAATCCGAGGGCAGAAACCCATGGGCTCGATTCACGTCAGTGACGAAGGATTTTTTCTGAGTTATTCAAACTGGGAAGTCAATGCTAATACTATTTCTACAGAACCTGTTTATACTAGCATATACCAAGTACGGTAAACTCACTAAATTGAAAAGTATTCAATAAAGTATAACAGTAAGCTTATTGTCTTTAAGTCATCCGGGAAGCTACTATCGTCTTCAGTCTCTTCAGCTACTTGTGTGAAGCTAGCTAAATTTGGACTAAGCTTCGGAATGAGATTATAAAGCTGGAAGATAAAAGGTCGGGAACAGATGTGACTTGCATTGTTATAGCTGCCCAAAATGCAGCAACGTTGCAGCAAACTCGTTGTAGCAAACTTTGCCAAGTCATAGAAAATTTCTTAAATCAATTTCTGAAATGTTAAATCTTAATATAAAAAAAAACGATGAAATTAATTACGTGGCAGTTTACTGTCACGTGACAAACGTCGAGGAACAGAGAAGAGAGACAGCGATGGTTTTAGTCGAAACGTCTGTTTATTATTAAGATTCAAAATTTCAGAAATGGATTTTAAATTTTGTTACTACAATCGAATCTGATGAATGACAACAGTCACTTTGCTAAGTTATATTCTCGATGAACGTAACTTTCGGTAAACAACTAAATAGAAACGCTATCTGGACAAGACAACGTTTGCGTTGCCATCTCGACAACATCATCAGTTCGGGGGTTAAATTCTTCACTACTTGCTAGCACAATTGGCAAATTATTCGACTGCGACACAACAATAGTTTGACTATAATGTTGTCGAGATGACAACGAAGCATTGTCTTATCCAGTTAATCGTGTTCACACTAGAGACGAAAACGCAAGAGCATTTACACTTGGAAATTTGTGAAGCAAGAGCAAATGCAAGCGGAAGATGTGCGCAAGAAAAAGGAATTTTATCTTTTCTCTTGTCTGCTACTGTTTTTGCATCCCTAGTGTGAACACGCCTTTAACGTTTTCATTAAGTTATATTCTACCGTGAATCAGATACTTAATTTTCAAAGCGGGATAGGGCATAAACCTCCAAAACATCGCAAAAATAACAAGAATTGCATAAACTGTTTTGATATCAATTCCGGTCTCAACATAGCCCAAAGACTTGATTGTGGCGTCTCTTTTAAATTTTTCTTTTATCTGGCTGTCCAAAGATATGAGTAGGGCGTATTTCACGAAAGAGACGTGTTCTAACCAGCGAAGCACACTTGGCATTTGGTTTATTCGTCTGAAGAATCCGGAAAACAGCATCGGTACGACAAGTGCGACTGAGCTGAGAAGAAAAGCTTCTTCCGAATGATTGCTGACCACACTCGCAAACAGAACGCTAGCTTCGGCTGCCATGTGGATTAAAATTAGCACTGCCAGGAAGTTACTGTAGCCTAGAAAAGAAGATAATACATCATTAATTAAGATTGTTCAAAAAACATTTAAGACTTTGTAAAGAAACTTAATCAACAACCTTTTAGTTTTCTCATGAGAGAACAAAAAGATTTAGTATTTAACCTAAACTAATTGGTTTATCAGTTTTTTGTACCTTACTCAGCCATGTTTGTGAACTTCAAACAAACCTCAAACTCAGTGCCTTTGAAAAATGTTATCGCGTTTAGTATGACTCAGTGAAAATCAGAGAAAACTAGGCAAATATAAATGCAAATAACTAAATTGTAAATTCTGAAAATCTAAGAACACAACTACAGACGAAAAATGGTTGAAGAAACTAAGAAGAAACAAAAGAAGCCAATTGTAAAGAAAACAAAATATATCATTTTAACATTTCGATAAAGAAATATCCTTTTTCTTCCTTTTTTTCCTTAAGACTTCTGCTTTTGATTTTTGATCAATAGCGATGAAATCAATTTTTGATCTTTTTTCGCGATCTTTTTACATGTCGTATGTTTTGCAATCTCGCATCCCTGGGAAAGAGGTTGTATGCTTTGTTGAATACAAATCAACTACCATAGACCATGAAAGTGGATAAAGTTTGGATAAGCTTTGGTTTATCAAACATTAAGTGTGCATTTAAACTTATTAATTAGGGAGTTTAAGATATGAGGACATGGCCGACAATGGCTTGCAAAAACACACTTCCTGCTTGTTCTTGTCAATCACGTATAGCTAGTTTGCTTTCTCCTTTGTCCGAGTTACGCTTTGTGAATGGAAAACGATGAAAGCGATATTTTTAAAGGTAAAATAAGGTTGGTTCGCGCAGTCGCAAAAACTTCAAAACTGAGCTCTTCACGTTGGAATTTTCAAGTCCACGACATGCAGGTGACCCGTAGGGTGCATTCCATCATGCAACTATTATATTCACTATTGTTTAGTCCTGACGTCAGTTGTCGTCGGTGTTGGCGCACTCATATCTTAAAGGGGAACTCCAGGGAAAAAGTAAACTGCTCTTTTTTCAGTTAACTTAATATTTTTGGTCATGGTTTTGATTA
>JAOBRD020946672.1:0-12265 GCA_027575215.2 Hydrozoanthus sils
TGGGTGGCGGCACATAATACCCCACCCCCCTAAATTGGGTTCCTAGGAAATACCATTGTTTTGACCTTTTCCCTTAACGGCTGTTAATATAAAAATTAAGCGGCTATGCGTAAACTAGCCTGCTAGGAACAAATTAAAATATTTTTGTAAAACAACCACGTGTAATATGACGTCATTACTTGAGAGACACCATTACTGCACCAACTGAGCCAAAGTTGTAAAAATGTAACAGTATCGTGATTGTGGTTAATTACAATTTATTTCATTTAGCGTTGAACAGTTATTTCATTTAGGGTGAGTCATTTTATTTTATTTAGCCGGGTTAAAAAGTTATTTTATTTAGCGTGAGCCATTTATTTCATTAGCGTTGATTTTTATTTTTATTTCATTTAGCGTTGATTTTTATTTTATTTAGCGGTGATAAAACACTTTACCTGACTTTGTTATAGTCAACTTAGCTGTATAAATGAGTACCAGTTCTTCTGGGAGCTAACCTGCGATGGATTATTGTCCTGCCCAGGGGGAGTCAAAGACTCTCATCCGCTTAGCACTACAGAACCGAAGATAAGCGCCGGTCCTATGAGCCACTTGACTCGTTAAAGGATTAGTTTAGTTCTTATAACAAAAGTTTTTTATAGTATGAAACAAGAGTGTACCAAATCTAAACAACAAAGGTAAGTATACATTCATAAAGATAACTTCAGACTCTACGAAAATCTTGGTTTGAAGATGGCAACTATTTTGAAATTCGTATCAAAACACGATGATAAAGTTTAATATAAAATATTTTTTGATGGAAACTCAGGAGCTTTTTGCTGTCTTACTCCAACCTTTTTCAAAGTAAGTTAATTCTGTGTTCGCGGTAAAATTTACAAGAAACGATGTTGATTAAAACAAAATGGGGTAAAACGACCTATGGGAAACAATGAGATAGTATCACTATTAACAGTCAACTGCATGTTTAAAAAAATAAGCGTTTTAACGTGGCAGAGATTTGGAATTGTTATCAGTTATACTTTTTAACAATTTAGTATTATTACGGAATTTTTTTGTGTGTGTCTTCCTATCTTTTATTCGATTAATACCAAATACGAGGAAAAAACGGCTAGCCCATTCGAAATATTGCCAATAAACTTGCCCAAAACTTATGTTGTTGTAATAGCCCTGCATTCAGATTCTCCCCCCCCCCCTCCCCCCTTATACACACCGATATTGACGTCTGTTACATGCATGTTTCTCTAAACAAGAGATATCTTGCGTCGTGTAGTCCTTTGCATTCAAAAGATTCTAATACCAAATATGGACATATTTAATCTTGGCAGAGAGTAAGGACCGTTTAGTGCGCTTTTAAGCGGTCATTTATTTTCCTAATGTCTTTTAGACTGCAAAACAGTCCCTTCTTTCACCGGGAGATTGAAAATCCAAGCGCGTTCATCAAATGAGAGACTGGGAAGAGGAAATTGAAGTGCGAACGGGAGCAAAAAGGAATGGGGCGAGGGGCGGTCAGTCCCTTCTTTCCGCCCCTCGCCCCATTCCTTTTTTGCTCCCGTCCGCGCATCCATCTCCACTTTGCAATCTCTCATTTGATGAACGCGCTTTTTTGATCTCCCGGCGAAAGAATGGACTGTTTTGCAGTATCAATAACTGTCTGCTTACATAAATTGCGAAGTTTTTTCCAGGCATTTGTCAATGCAAGTTAATTTCCTTTATTCTCTCTTGTTTTAAAACTAACATCGTTTTTTATATTTTTTACGCATAAAGCATAATTAACTCAGTTTCAGAAAGGCTGTAGTGAGACGGCTGAAAGCTCCTGTTTATAAAGTTTTTTATCAGATCGTTTTGGTATTTTTCATAGTTATATGATTTTACCGAGATGCTTTTCCATTTTTTTAAACACAATATACATTAAGAAACAACTCGATCCGGCTTCGGTTACCAATCAATGACTCGAAGAACCCGAGCAAGTTTATACTTCTTTATCCCAAAGAGTGCCAAAATTCTTATAATTAACTTGCAATTGTGTCTTTGATACTTGTTTAAGTAGTTTGGGAGATTTTCCGGCAGAATTCATCTTCAGAAATTCTCAGCACTTTTCAGCTTTTTTTTAATGCTATTGTAAGGAGAATCTACTGAGATCTTGCCAAAAACTGACACTGACATAAATTCTGAACCAACTTTACTTAGCATAAATTAATAAGAGTTAAAAGCAATTTGAAAGTGAAAATCAAAGCGAGAAAAATTTGAGCAACGCGACCATCTTAGCCAAAACTATTGAATAGGCCTTATGCATACTTACGTCAAACACCCCAAGCCTCGCTTTCGAATCACGAAAGTGTGAATATTTTCATAAATCAAATCCCAAAGCGTCCACAGATGAAAAGAATTCCTTCGTGAACACGGTTTGCACGTACAAAATGCTCACACCTGTTTCTTAAATACGAGGCTTGAGGGTGAAATTGACTAGTTTGACGTAAACATACATAAGGCCTATTCTGAAGGAAAAGTTATAATGCATCAATGTCTGTTGAAAAACCAGACGAATATATAAATATATAGTCAGCATTTGATTCATATTAAAACCTAATTCCACTTAAATTTACCGCTGAAAGACGGACAACTCCTGAAATCATGGATAATAGTTTTATAGACAACCCCGGGTGAAATCTTACTGACTACTGAGACTGATTTGGACGCCAAGAAGGATCGAAGTAAAAATTTTATATTAGGTTTATGAAAAGTTTTTTTATTCCACTTTGTACTGTTAAGAATGTATTGAGAACGGGATGGAATCACACGTCAAAATCAGATCAATGTTTACAAGCTGTCTGGGTCTCCATCCGAGTGGTTCATTTGGCACGTCACGGCACGTCACGCTCCCTCGTCACGATCGCTCATTGCGTGACAATCCGAAAATACGGATGAGGTTACTTATATCATTGAAACTATTTTCCCATTTATAGTTAGTTTTATATATTATATCACTTGTATTTTATTTAGTTATAATAATCTTTTTTTTTGCTGCTTCGTTTACATTGATCGAAACAAAGATTGTATCGTCTACCTGATGAATTTTCAAGAATTTTAATAAGAAGGTGTAAGTTAATTCTCACCCGATCAAACGAAGCACAAAAATAAATTGCTTTGTGGCGTTTTAATCCTATTAGAGATTAAAGCTACATGAGTTAATCTTTTGAAACCAATGTGTTAACTACCCAACGTTAAAAAAACCTCTCAAATACCTCTTAATTAGACCCGTTAAATGTTTTAGACTAAAATGGACATGAAAAGTTTGTTTTTCTATCGTATAAATTCACAGCTTTAACTTCATCCGTTTGAACTTTACTAAGGTTACAAATCGTACTTGATACTACGCAATAATATTTCAAAATACTGATTTTATGTTCTATATAACAACGCTTGGCGCGTTTTCTGCACGCAATTTGAACACACAATGCGACAGATATAATGTTTCCAGTGTTTTTCTTAAAACAATAGCAGTTTATAGCTATACAGGCTAAAAGAAGGCAAGCATTTCACCTTAAGAAAATCATTTTTCAATCGTACAAGCAGAGAAAAAGAATGTTTCATTGCCTCAAAATATTAGGACTATATAGCTTGTTAAGCAGGTTAAAAATCAACGAACATTCCACGTGCAATGATCTTATGAAAATGATTTTCCGAACTTAGGCACGGAAAGAGAGAGTAACATTGAAATAGATAAGACTTGCCTGGTATAACATTCGTCATTTTATTCATGGAAGCCTTCGGCTGGTATAGCAGCTATGTTTGTGTATTATAAATCCCTTAATTTCTTGCATCGTTAAAAACTGTTAATTACTATAGGAAGGAAATGTAGAGTGAACTTTCTCTCAAATTTTCGCACGATCGAACTGCGCGACACAATTACCTGTCAGCCAAGCCTCTCCTTCCCTGCCAAACAGCCTCACCCAAATCTCGGTAGTCGCGCCTTCTTTGTAATCTCTAAAACACATTTCTTCTATTGTACACTAAAACTACTAGCTGTTCTTTCAATTTCCGTCGCAACTCATAGGTCATTTTTTAAAACAAAGAAGTATTTGGTTTTTCTGGGTTTTTTTATTTTTATTTTGATAAGCCGGCATTTTTTTCCTCGAGTGGAATCGAATGTGGCTGACCAATTTAAGTCGCTCACTGATTTGTTTTCGATACCAAGATCGGAAGTACGGTCAAGATAGCCGATTCTTCGTCAAAATACTTGATGTGTACATCTCGCTTAGCCTTTGTGATTAGTTTGAAATGACTTCAACAGCATTAAATTTTACTTGAGACTGCGTGTTATTCCGGAAAAATCCATAACAAAAAACTCCTTCTAGAAACTTTCATTTTGTTAATAGAGTTGCCATCAGTCAGTTTACATCTATTCGGTAAATACCGTGATGATAGGGTCTTAGTACTAAATGTTAATGGTTACGGCTTATCTCTTCCAACAACAAAGCTGCAAGTCACGGATTAACCGAAAATTGTCGGTGTTCAGTAATAGCCGCCAGCATATTTTACTAAAGTGGCAGTTCAAAAAGTTCCATTTGAGGGCGGGTCAGTCATGTACATCACGGGACGAGTTAACGTGCAACTGGCCCTCTTGGTTCCGCGGCAAAACGATCGAGGGCGTGTTTGTGTAACACGATTATCCGGATTGTGGACTTTGACGCTATAAAACTAAGTTTTCTGAAATTTCCGTGAGAATTCGAAGAAGAGAAGCAATTAAGTCTGGTCTGTGCACCTTGCCAAGAGGACCTGATAATTCCATTGGAAGGTAAGATATATATACTGAGGCACTTTAAAATTAATTTTTTAGCATCCGTTACTACAGCAAAAAATATCTCCATTATTATCTTAAGAATTTTGACGATAAATTCATGATCAAGAGATTTAAACTAAAAAACCGTTAGGTTTACGGAAAAGATAAAGCTAGTACAAACTTTTATATGATAACTTGGGTAAGCCTGGCCGTGGAAGGCAAAAGATAATGGACACAAAATGACTTGACTGAAAACCTTAAACGTAGTGTTAAGTTCTAGCATTTTAGTAAGTTCGTCTTTGAGAATCATTTATCAAGCCACATTGGCTTTTTCTTCTCTTAAAAAATATGAAAACTAAACTAACGATTCTACCCGATATTTTATCAATGTTTCGTTTAGCGAAACGCATTAAAATCTAAAAACAATTAAAACTTAAATTTTAACATTTTTAACTATAAATAGCTTATATGCGGTTATTCAATAATGGTTCGGGGCACTTGGTAACATTTAGTTACGTTAAGGGTTATAAATTAGTGTTGAGGTGCTATCAAGATATGATCTTGATACAGATCATTGCTTTAAGCAGTGTAGTAAACTATTTTCATCTGGTGATCTCTGGACAAGGGCCAAGGAAAAGACACGAAAATTTCTTGTGCCTATACTAGTTAAGAGAGCTATGATTTCTCGTACAAATTCACTTTGTAAAATTATTGTTCATTGAAAATAACACGAAACCTCTTTTCATTTAATAGTTGAAACTTGTCTCTTGATAAGATTCAAGTTTAAGCTAAAAAAACTAATACAGTTTTATAATCAGTTCAACCGAATAACTCAAATTGGGTTCATCAGAAAGATAGTGCCAAAAAATAACTACGTGATCAAAAAGATTTCGTTTTTTCCATTTCTCTGGTGGTTACAATTCGAGTAAACGTAGAAATGAAATAGGACGAAAAGATTTCCCTCCAAGGAATTTCAAAACCCCGATATATATTAACTTTAATAATACCAAATATGGACAAATGTAATCTTGGCACAGAATAAGGACCGTTTAATGCGCTTTTAAGTGGTCATTTATTTTCCTAATGTCTGTCTGTTTACATAGATTGTGGAGTTTTTTCAGGTATTTGTCAAAGCAAGTCAATTTCCTTTATTTTCAAAATTCTTTTCATTTTAGCACTTTTAATATTATAACTGACAACAACAACAATAACATCAATGAACACATTTTATTCAAACACCATTGATTAACAGGAAGTAATACTAAGAAATATAATGCAGAGGTACGGTATTAGGCTGCCTAGAATAACTATGTAAGTTAATCTAGCTAGGTAGCCAACGCAGAGATTTTATATATAGTAAGCTATGGTTTCAAACGCTTTCAAACTGAAACTGCAAAGTGTAAAAAGCTTGTTAACTGTCGCACGTAATGTCGGTCTGTACAAAGGCCGAAGTCTCCAAAGCTACGCCCACGATCTCAGTAGCAAGTCGGGTAACAAATATTTTACGTTCAGCTTGTCTTGGCCTTGTAAAAGGTTATCATCTTATGAGTTTTATTGCTGTAGCAAAGGGTGTCCTCAGTTTGACCTTTAGGCAGAATAAAACATATCTTTGGTATGAACAGCTATCGCCGGAGTGGGCTGTTTAGTGAATTATGACTACCACCGGACAACGTAACAAAATTCCTCAAGCAATAAATGAAAAAGGAGCGGTATGGCGGAAAATAGAGAATACTTCAGCCGAAAGCGGTATCGAGTTGAGCATGCAAGTTCTTGTAACCTTTTCAGCTGTTTTTAAAAACGGGAAAAAGCGGTAAGAAATGTTATTAAGAACTTACATGCACATCTTGGTCAGTGTACAAAGATTAAATAAAATTCTTAAAACTATCTGATCAAAATTTCAAAAATTGGGGGAGATTGTTCCTGGCTTGTTCTTAATATGCAGGCAATCCCGGCGCTGTGCTTTGCCGTCCTCAAGTAGTAAAACTGAATCGAAAAAAAAAAAACACTGTTTTAAACGGATTTTTTAAAAGATACTGATTCAGAAAGAAAGCAAAGTATGCACACAAATCTGGATGGAAGTCAGAATAAATTCAAAAAAGCCAACAAATATTTTTCCAATTCATTGTTTTCTGGATGGCATAAAGAACAATTTTTTTCGTTGGTTTTCGCCTTTTGTGAACGGCGCACATTGTAATTATATTCTTCGTGTACACGCGGAGATCTTCAAAAGATTTTCTTCTGCCACTGTAATAGTAGTTATAATCATGGTATTCGTAGTTATATAGTTAGTAAATTCATGGTTTTAGTTTTTGATAATGTGCAAAACAAATATACTTCACTTGAATGCAAATCAACAAATCTGCCTCGATTAGTTTTGCTACTTACAGGTGTGTGTGTGTGCACAAATGTTATGTGTGAATTAGCAAGAAAAAACTTGAGTAGTTATAGTGATGTCAATGCTTGTATTGATGCATGGTGATTCTAGAAAAAGTGGTAGTGGTGGTTTTAGTTAGTAGCTGTAATATTAGTAGTGGTGTTCAAAATAGTGGTAATAGTAATAATGGTGTTTTTAGTGACGGTTAGAGGCGAGGAACTGATGACGTCCTTGTTTACATTCTGCTTCTTTAGCCGCATACAACTTAGGGAAGAAGTCAAAACAATAGTATTTTTAAGGAACCCATTTTGTCGAGGGAGATGGTGGGTGGCGGCACAGGCCCCCTTCCTCACCCCCACCACTTTTTCAGAGCTCAATTTCTCAAAACCTGATTTAGGGTTGTTGGTTTTTAATGTATTATGGACTCCTCTCTCCACAAGGAAGGCGTTGGTGCAAGCACTTTATCAATATCTATTTTATTGAACATGATATTTGCTGCTGAAATTCAGCCTTTTTGAAAAAAGGTGGTGGGTGGCGGCACATAATACCCCACCCCCCTAAACTGGGTTCCTAGGAAGTACCATTGTTTTGATATTTTCCCTTAAGTCGGAGAAAGAACAAAGATAAACAACGGCTGACTTTAAAACTTAAAATTATTAAATAAAATTGAGTGACTAAATTTTTGGTTCCTAATTGTAGTTTCGAAGAAGGAAAAAAAAGGAAACAGCTGGAGGCAAGAACGATAATGAGCTTTGTATTTTTCGGTAAAATTCTAATTTTTAAAACCACATCATGGAAAGATTACTCAGCATATCAATCTCATATTTTCAGAGAAAGTTTTTTTTTGCAGAAACATTTTATAACTAAGTAGCCCTGTTTTTGTTGCTGAATTTGAAAGAAGAGTGTGTATGCTAAAGAGGCAAAAAATGTAAACAAAAACTTGCCTATTGCCAGTTGTAATTGCAGCAGTGCTTTGAAATGTAGCGATGAATATTTTACAAGACCACAAAGTTTTACTTCCTCAAACATCCTTCATTTCAGATGAAGCTGCCGTGTTCGATTCTTGTTACATGGTTCTTGATTTCACTGCTATTTCTATGTTCTTCATCAACAACGTGTGGAAGGAAACTATGCAAGAGAAGAGAGGCGGCCACGCGCCCTGTCGACTTCCGTCAATGCGGTGATCTTTTAATCAACGGTGTCATCCAGTTTTGTAGATTTCAACCAAACCCAAGTAAGACGGGTGAAAGCATTTGTAACATATTCCTTTGTAGAAAAGCTTTAAAACCATGCGTACGCATGTTGTAGTTACACACAAGGCTTTGTCTTTGCAATTATCAAGGCTCCAGCGCCGCGTGCATATTCCATGATCCATTCTTTTACCGCAGATAGACTGAATAAGTTATCAATAACTTAAGCTTCGGCCGTTCATTTGTTGATAAATGAGCCAGGTCACTCCCTCCCTTTTCCCCTTTACCTCCCTCGAGCTCATTTCCTGTCATCTCTCCTTCCCTCTACTTCCTCCCTCCTTCCATCTACCTCATTCCCTCCCTCTCTCCTTCCTCGTGCACCTACTTCCCTCCTTAGTACCCTCTACCTACCTATGTCCTCCCACTTCCCTCTACCTACCAACCTATCTCCCTCCTTCCATCTACCTCGCTCCCTCTCTCCTTCCCTCAACCTCTCTACTCTCCTCCTCTCTACTTTTCTCCCTTCCTCCTCCTCTCTACATCTCTTCCTCCTTCTTTCCTCTACCTCCCTCTCTCCTTCCCTCTTCCTTTCTTTCTCCCTCCTTCCTTCTACTTCCATCCTTCCTTTTTTCCTCTACCTCCCTCCTTCCTTCCCTCTATTAACCTATCTCTCTCCCTCCTTCCCTCTATTAACCTACCTCCCTCCCTCCTTCCCTCTATCAACCTATCTCTCTCCCTCCTTCCCTCTTCCTTTCTTTCTTCCTCTTTCCTTCTACTTCTATCCTTCCTTCTTTCCTCTACCTCCCTCCTTCCTTCCCTCTATCAACTTACCTACCTACCTTCTTCCCTCTACCTCTCTCTCTCTCTCCTTCCTTCTACGTCCCTCCCTCCTTCCCTCTACCTCTCTCCTTCTCTCTATCTCTCTCCCTCCCTCCTTCTCTCTCCCTCCCTCCTCCTCTTTACCTTTCTACCTCTTCCTTCCATCTGCCTCCCTTCTTCCTTCCCTCTATCTCCTTCCCCCTTACCTCTCCCTCCCTTTCTCCTTCCCTCTATCTACCTACCTACCTTCCTCCTTCCCTCTACCTCTCTCCCTCTCTCCCTCCTCCTCTCTACCTTTCTCCCTCTCTCCTTCCTCCACTCTATCTCCCTCCCCCTTCCCTCTACCTCTGTTCCCCTTCCTCCACTTTACCTTTCTCCCTCCCTCCTTCCTCCCATCAGTCTCCCTCCCCCTTCCCTCTACCACCCTCCCTCCTTCCCTCTATCTACCTACCTACCTTCCTCCTTCCTTCTACCTCTCTCCCTCCCTCCTCCTCTCTACCTTTCTCCTTCCCTCCTTCCTCCACTCAATCTCCCTCCCCCTTCCCTCTACCTCCCTCTCTCCTTCCCCCTATCTACCTACCTACCTCTCTCCTTCCCTCTACCTCTCTCCCTCCCTTCTCCTCTCTACTTTTCTCCCTCCCCCCTTTCTCCCCTCAATCTCCCTTCCCCTTCCCTCTACCTCCCTCTTTACTTCCCTCTATCTACCTACCTACCTTCCTCCTTCCCTCTACCTCTCTCCCTCCCTCCTTCCCTCTACCTCCTTCCCTCCTTCCCTCTACCTCTCTTCATCCTTCCCTCGATCTACTTCCATCTTTCCTGACGATGGCACCTTTTTATTAAAAAGTGCCAACAGTATGATTGAGCGGGGTCAAAATTAAGGAAAACAAATTTTTTTTTTCAAGAAACATGCGTCAGGCTAAAGTATTTAAAGTATTTATGTATGTTTCATTTTACTTCGTTTCTGTGCAACCTGAACATATTATGGAAACCTCACGCAGGTTTTCTACATCAATGCAGCATGCACTACGCAATGTTGCTTGAGTTTGAACTTGAAGTGTATCGATAATGGTTAAAATCTACAAATATATATCGAAAATAATAGGTATTTTTGACAAATTAAAAAACGATGACTTAGATTAGCTACTGTAAAAGCATTACAGCGCACAAAGTGGACTGAGCTCTAGAAAGGGTTGTGACGTCAATCCACGTATGGTTTGACTAAGTCAGCGGTGTTGGAACAACCGCCCGCCACGCATCTGTCGGGCATATTTTTGAACGATAAAAACAAAAACTCTCTGGGAAAACAAGCCTTGGAACAAGTGAAATAGGAAAGCCTGTTCCTGGGCTGACTCGACGTCACATCTTTATTGGTACCCAGCCCTTTTAGTAGTCTTGGTTAAATTCGGCTGCTCTTTGCCCTTTCCCCCGCAGGTTTAGCGAAAAAAATTGTTTTCGAAAACCGATTTATATAAAAATTTTAGTTTTCCGTCTATTCATTCTCGAAGGCAAAAACAACGAGCGAGAACGAAGAGCGAAGCGATGAAGCGTTGCTCTAGCTCGATCGTTCTCTCTCTTCATTCCCTCCACGGCCTACTTTTCGTCGCTCGTTGTTTTCGCCTTCGAGAATGACTAGAACGTCACTGCTGGCTGCTTTGTCTACGCATGCGCATACACGCCCATGCAGGAAAACATTTGTTCAGCTCTGAAAATGACTGATTTTATTTCTGTTACAGAAAAGGCTAGGTCGAGTTTCGACATCAGTCAGAGAACCGCTAACAGGTTCTTATCTCGGAGATACGTCCGTAGCATCAGTACGAATCTACAAGAAGAGTGTTGTAAGGAGGGTTGTAGCATTGAAGAGATTAAAGAATACTGCTGACCACAAATACCGTCTAGCTCATCCGGCGCAAACCTGGACGGACGCAACGCATCAGAGAACATTGGACACGTCAGCTAAAATACACAAAAAGGAAATTAACACAACCTCATCAAAAATCTCGAGCTAGCATGTCTGCTAAGCTACATCGTTTCAAAACAAAAAAAACTGCTAGGTAACCGTGTCTCTTCAACTAGCCTTCGAGAAGGATCTACGACGCAACCTACATATAACTTTTTGGATAAAGATACATTATCACGCTGTGCTTTTCTAAGAGACCAGAATGTATTTATAACGCTAACTTTGAATAACACTTGAATAAAGAGTATTAAGGAAAGGTTTGGAGTCTAGCATGCAGTATACGTTTTTTAAAAACCTTTCTGAATGCAAGCCCACACTACTCTCAATTCCACGGTATAGCCAATACCTGTACGCATGCGCACAACTGTTTCACATGAGCAACTGCTAAGCAAGTGAACGAAGCAACCGCGGACAGCTGTTTCGTCCTAGTTAGGACTCATCAGCATGGTAAAGCTTGTAGAACACTTGCAAAGAGCTGCAAAGACGAGTTCAAAGAACAGCTTTAAGGCTAAGTTCCAATGCAGAGCATATGGGAGTTGGTTTCGTTTCGTTTCGTTCACTTGCTTAGTATTTGCTCAAGTGAAACGGTTGTGCGCATGCGTAAAGGTATTGGCCAAACCGTGGAATTGAGAGTAGTGTGACCCTTGCATTCAGAAAATTTTTATGTGTTTTTCTTGCATACATTATCAAATTTTGAGCAAATCAATGAGGGAAATTTACATTTTTTACAGTTTTTATCTTGATGGCGACCTTGGCTCTTTTTTCAACCTTTTTGCCATGACACAAAATTAAATATAAAAAACTCTCAACTCAAAAATTTCGATATACGCGCTATTTTTTGTATAAGAACATCTTCATAAGAACGAGACTCAAAAATTTTTCCAGAATTTCAGAACAATTCAAGAAAAAACGGAGGCTTGGGCTCGATAGCTAATTATTCTTAAGGCGGTACTTAACCTAAACTTTTGTTGGATAGTGAGGAAGTTGAAAAAGATATTTGAATAAAAAAAATTTGAGTAAAACCGCCAAACCGTTCCTCCATGCAAGGACTAGTACAGCTTTGGTTTGAGAACATCAAATATTAACTTCAAAATTAATTTTTAAACTTCCCAAAAATTCACCAAATTAAAAAATCTCTTTAAAATTAC
>JAOBRD020946779.1:0-12265 GCA_027575215.2 Hydrozoanthus sils
TTGAAAAAAATAAACATAGATCACGTAAAAAGTGATTTCCTAGTAGTTTTCTGAAAAAAATTATTTGGAAGTATTTGCCAGAAACAAATTCTACGGGCGTTAGTCATTAGGTTATTAGAAAGTCTCTAAGTTCAAATGTATGAAACAGGTCGTGATTTTTTAACTTACTCTGCCCATTTCCGCAGTATGCCAGATGGCAGGCTGGAGGCTTTACTAAATAATAGACGTTGAATCCACCACAATTTCTTATTTTGATGTCGTTGTTCCAATTGCAGCATTTACTGCCCCAGTGGTAGCAAACCTTGCTAGTGACCAGCTGGTATTTACCAGTAGGAAGAACACCTTGAAGCCATCCGGTAGCATGAGTACCGCAGCGTTTCACTGGAGGGCATTTCGTTGCCATGTCAGTTCCTGCAAGTCCGTCAAACCGATACCAACCAGGATTCAATGTCCACTGGTCACACACATTCCACGCTTTAGTTTCAGTTATAGATCGTTTGAACTCATTCAATGAGCGGTACTGTTGGCATTCGCTTGGGAGAGGTGGTGCTACATTGATACCAAGAAATTACCAGAAAGGTTATTAAATTTAGTGTTAAGGTATGGTTTTGTAAGTAGTTTCTGGAAGTAGTTAGTCTCCCCCTTAGCGATAACCTAAGCCTACGTTTTTTCCAACGTCTGGAAAGTTTTAAGACCAAGAAAACTATAACTCAAGAGTTATTTTAAAAAGGCTTCACTTTCTAGCCAGAACTACTTCTCTTTACTTATCTTGCATTTTAAAGTTTGCTATAGAAGAACCTAAAGCACCTTAACATACAACAAACGTGTTTTGACAGCTACAAAGTTTGTCAACTACAAAATGTCGAAAATGACGCCAAAACTGAGAATTCTTTAGGCTGTACTTTAATTTTTCTATAACGTGATCCAAAACAGACGCGAAGCGACTACTTCTTTCCGCCATATTGTTTCGATGTCATCAGTATAAATCTACTATTTCTGAGGTAAATTATATTGTCTGATATCTACAATTTCTAAACTAATCAAATCGCGCGTCGCTGAGTTTGTATATACTAATCTTGGATATCGCGAGTTACGGGAGCTATTTAGAGCGCAGGAAAAATGGATATCGGTTGCTTTGGTAAATAATTAAACAAATTAGTCATAAATCATTATTGTACTCAGATACTCACACGACCCAATTGGCGGAGGAGTCTGGGACGAGACGCCTGAAAGAAAACCAAAACGTTGCATGTAAGAGTCTTTTTATCTTCTTTACAATTCTTGGCAATCATACTGCTGATATTTAAACAATAAACTATTCTGATTAACAAAGGAAAGGAATAAACATAACACTCAGATTCTTGTTTATTTCTATCTGGTAAAACTCAAGTTTGTATGTTAGCTAAGTCTTGCTCACGAGACCGAAGAATGCCAAAACAGCTGTTCACGGCTGCTTGAACGGACCCTACTTGTTTCAATACAAGTAGTGGCAGAACATCTACTGAGTGCTGAAAACTGACCAGATATTAAGGACTACAGTTGGTAAATTCTCTAAAACTCAGCCATTAACTATTTCATAGACAGCGGCATCGTTTGACTAGGAGCGGATAGTAGATATTGCTAGTTTGTCTTCCGTTTAACGATTTCTGTACGTATTTCAATAAGGAAAAATCTAAAATAAACAGCAAGTTGAACTTCAGTGAATTATTCTTTGTAATTCAAGCTATAAGGCCATTGCCAAAATGGACTTGAGCCTATCTGTGAAGCCTTTCCTGCTAAGAGCTGAGAAAAGTTCTTTTATCTATACAACCAACTCCGTTAACATCTAATCCATACGAAGCTGCATCTGCTATAAACCAAAGATCGTTTTGAACCTGAGTATATTACACCAGAAAGCATGTCCAATCAAAGTTTTAAAGGCAAAATTAGAGAGTTGAGAGGAGTTGTGATTTATCTACTCCTAGCTGCTCCATTTTACCAGTCGTGTGTTGCTACATATTCTGGTCCCGCTATGTTGCTAGTTTGTTATTAGTTTTACAATATTGCACTTTAGTTAGAAAAAAAGCAAAGATGAACATAGAAGTACATAGCTAGTCGGGGGAAGAAGTGCGTTGGTTAGATAACTAGGTGTTTTGAAAATTGTCCATAAAATAGTCCAAAATAACTGTCATTAAAATAGTTCAGTCGATGTTCTATTCGAAAGTTCTTTTATGCTTAGGTCAGGTCTAAGCTTCGTAAAAAAAGACGGCTACAAAAATTTTCTTTTTCGTTGTAATTTGAGCTATAAGCCATTGTGAAAGATATTTTTATCTTCAAAGAATTTTCAGCCAAAAGAAAGTCTTTTTTGCTACGCTTAAACCTTGCGATGCTGCACTTGCTAAAAAAAAACTAAGAGAGAGCTTCTTCAGTACCTGAACAAAATTATATAACATACGAAAACACGACCAAGCAAAGCAACTTAAAGTTCAAGTTCTGATTGGAGAGGAGTGCTGATTTATTTACTTTCGGCGTCTGAATAAGTTCAAACCCTTCAGGCAGGAAATAAAAGGCTATTGGCAAATTTGATCATATACTTAGCTCCACTATCTGATGCTTAAAAACCGTTTGAACCACCTGAGGTGAATATCTCTGTCCTATTGCAAAGAAAACTAGACGTGTCTTACCAGTGTTTGCCAATAAAGCTGCGGCCAAAAGGCTCACCACTAAAACCAGCTTGTTCTTCATTGCACGTAGCAATTATGAACTTGCAAAGACATCTCAAGCTTTAAATTGTACCTACACTAATTAACTAAAACAGAACAATAACTCTTAACGAACTGAGGCTTTACAATGGAAAGAGTCTGAAATGCTCAAACCTGTAGCTGCTTAAACAAAAAAAATGAATTTCAAAAAGTGCGTAAACATAAATTGACTCAGGTGTATCTAAAGCTCATTGTTGACCCCAAACGTCTTGTAATTTTGACAATGAGGTTATTAGCTTTGTCGATATGAGGGTGGTTTGCTTGTTTAGAGGCTCGTTAGGTCAATTCAAAGTTACAAGCGTGTTTAGTAGAAAGAAATTTGTATTCGAAGGGATCTTTTGTGATTGTTTAGTTTCTAGCTATTGACCCACGAACTTTAGTCGACATATTGTCATTATATGAAACAAAAGTTTAGAGTAAATCTTTGTTTTACTTTTTGGATTAAAGAATGAAAATCTTAATTGTGTTTAAAAGCACTTCATAAAGAAGTTCAAATCATTACGCTGCATAGTTTGCAGGATAAAAGATATTTGTGTTCTTTTAGATCAAGAATTACTTAAAAGAAGTTTTTGTGTTATGACATAGGCTCTATATGTATCTTACGATACTACAGGGTTTCACGTATGGGAATGAAAGACGTATAATATAAGAAAAAATAGAAACTGATAAATACCTTAGTCTAGAAAAAAAAGATAAAAAAGAAAATCTTTGGTTAAAGAAATATTCAACTCTATTTAAACTAAGTCACTACTAAATATTCAATATTATTGTTAAATTGCTCTGATTGTCTTATAACCATAAACAAATCCCAAATGGAACACGCTGATTTTGTCAGCAATTTCGCCAACCCTAAAAAAAAATGATTGTGTTTGTTTTATCGCGGTATTGCAAAATCAAAGAAAAAATGGCTAAAAATAATCTACTTTAAAACGGAGAAGAACTGCTAATATTAAGTTTTGTTTTTTTCCATTGCTCATTAATGATCAGTAATGCTACGTTAAACCGCATACTCAGTCTCTCAATCTCCTATTGGGGGACTTAAAAGAACCCACAACAATTGTCGAAAAAGAGTAGGGTGATCCGGGTGTCGTGGTCTGTCAACTTCTATAACTGAGGGCAACTCTGAATAAATATTAATGTGAGCAGTATTAAGCGGGCGATCTAAGACCCTCAATACCAAAGTCAACTGTAAATCATTGTAAGAGCATTGTGACTATGTAAATCCTCCGAAAGCGTTTCATCATTATTAATATCATCAGTAATGCTTCTAAAGAATACACGAACGCGACGGAAAGTGTTTTGGCTGCGTTGGAAGAGCGTTAGCAAAAACTAGAAAAAAGTCATTATCTGAAATAGTCTTAAAAAATTCGTTGTAGAAACAGTCTTATAAAACAATTTCGATAAGACGCGCGCTCTGATTGGTCGAGGACCATTTTCTAAATATGGATGGAAATCATGAATGACGTCATCAGTTGTTATTATTTTATAAAAGCTTTAAGAAGATATTTTCCGTGTTTCCATACTGTTGTGATTCTTTGGAGAACAATCGAAATTATTTTGAATTACTCGCCTTCAGCTCGTGGTCCAAATCTTTTGTCGTGTTCTTCCAACAATCCCACGTGTTTCCAACAGTTTATGGAAACACGGAAAATATATTCTAAAGCTTAATTATTATTTACAAGTATTGTTGACCTTCAGTTCGAAATTTACCTCTTCGCCTTTAATTCACACTTGGCTTTTCTAAATCAATAATTACACATTGTATAAACTAAGACCGACATGATAAGAAATCAGAAAAAGCTTGATGTAGAAATTGAAATATAAAATCCTCGTTCTGAATAAATATTTTTTAAAAATGAAATTTAAAATTTAACGCCCGATTTGAGAATCATAATTCACGATAGTTTTCTAATTATCGACCAACGAAAAGTTAGTTCAAAATATTTCCATTATACAAGTTAAAAAATATAAAAGACTAGGTAGAAAGATCAATTTTTCTTTTGGTTTCGAAGAATAAAAATCTTTGTTTTTGGAAGCACTTCATAAAGGTCTAATACGCTACGTAGTTCATCAGGATAAATGACACTGGTTTGTGTTCTTTCAGACCGTTAAATAGCTACTTAAAAGAACATTTGCATTATAAGTGTCTTACAACGCTACCTGATTTCATGATGTAAAATAAAGTATATAAATAATTTAAACCAGAAAAAAGGAAAAAGGAAAACTTTGGTTCGAGAAAAAAAGATTCAAGTTGTAATTACCAAGTCGTGACTAAATATTCTATAACAATAAATTGAAATTGCGCGCTCTCGGCTGTTTTATAACCATGAACAAATATCCAAATGGATTTCGATTTCGTCAACCCCTTAAAAAAAGAGATTGTATTAAATTTTTTTGCGGCATTTGCCAAATAAAAAAAATGGCTAAAAAGAGTCTTCTTTAAAACGAGGAATAACTGCCAAATTTTAGTTTGGGCCGTCCGTTGCCTAGTAATACTTCTTTTTCTATCTGTAGTCTATATCAAAATTAATGTTTTATGGGTACAGACTGCAGCCATAATTAAGCTTTTGAGCACTTTGGAAGTCGCTTAAGCACTCAAAAATTTAGAGAAACATTCTGCTGCACGCTTTGTGCTTCTCACGTTTTTTCTCGTGCTTTTTTCCCCGCAAGCTCAATAATTCGATAGCTTCACGATACCTATGTCTATGAACCATTTCTTTATTTATGTTTTTTTTGAAAAATTTCTTAAAAGAAGCTTTTAACATAAGCACTATCCGCGAGCACTGCAAGCATTCACATAGAGACCGAAAGATCTATAAGACAAAAAAGGGGGAAAAAATTAATATTTTGGATCAAAAACTAGAAAAAAGAAAAAAATTAGATATTTGGCACAAATAGGTTTTTTATGTTTTCTGCGCCGATCAGATTACGCTTAAGGCATGCGCATGGCTATTGTGATAAAATTTTGCAATTCTCCATATATAGTTTATCGAATATTATATCTTGGAAAGTACCAATCAGGAGGCCTGGCTAGTTCCATTCAAATACCCGGTTATTAGGTCTACAGCATCATTGTGACCTTGCGTCTGACGGGTTCACGTTCAAGCTCTTTTCAAAAGCCCACCTCCTCCCAGCGCCTTTCCACGATATTGAGAATTAGACCGGACGTGTTGTTTGCCCTCACCATTTCTGCCCCGAGAGGACATGTACTCATAGGTGATTTGTTAAGATTCGGTTTTTATTACTGTTTATGTGTTGACAGGCCAGCGAACGAGCTCGCTAAATACAGCACTGGATCAACTTCCGTTAATGTACACATTGATCTGTTAACTAAAGGCATGAAAAAAATAAAAGAAAAATTTTGGATCGAAAAAGAAAAATTTAACTGCAGCTACAACTAATTATTTTGTGTTAACGAAAGCAACTTTTCTTTTGTTCGAGCTGGTGTTTTAATTTTGATTTCTATTTTTTGATTGCAACTACTTAAACACTGTTTTGGTTATCTGGAGAGCAAACGATAACATTAAGTTCTTTTGTTCAATTTAAAGAATGTAAATATTCTTTACCGATAAAATCGATGAGGTTTGTGACGAAGCATTTAGCTTTTTAAAAGTCCAACAATAAACAGAGAAAAACAAACGAAACTGAAGCGGGAAAATAACCAATATTCTGGGCCCGGTTGTACGAAACCTGAATAAGCTTTCCGCTGGATGAAAGAAAATTGTCGTCACTCATAAATCAAAGATTGTTTAACTCTTTATTTATTTCTTTATCCTGGTTGTTAAATGAGTGGAAGATTCCTCAGTAAAGACAAAAAAATAAAACATAAAACAATCTCAAACAACTTTCATTATAGTTTTACTGATGAAAATAGAAAACACTTATCCGGCAGATAGCTTATCCAGGCTTTGTAAAAACGAGCGCTTTTTATTGATCGTAATGTTCAGTAGTTAAAACATTGGAATATTTGCTTCGATTTTTGTTTTAATTGGTTATTGACAAAAGTTAGTCAATCGATTCACATGCGCTAATTATTACCTAACACGTGAATTCGGTGTGCTCAGGAGAAAGTGAACTGTTGTGACCCCCTCTGGGGATAAGTATACACGTGACAATGTCCTTCATCCGCGCTGCTTCTCAACGAAACGTGTAGACTTATTCCCGCCTCCGCTCCAATCCCACTGCATTTCATCTATCTCTTGCGAATTTAAGTATTCGTGTTGTGTCAATCTGTCCCCACCTTTACTCGGTCAAATCCAAAATGAATAAGTATTTGTACAATTTATCAAAACTAACAAGATGAGGTAACATAAAGCAGCTACGATTACCTGATCGGATAGCCAAGTTACTCCTCTAATTTCTGACTGATATTGCTAGTCTACATTTGCCCAGTAAACGAGCCTCGTGAAATGCAATGTATCCTAGTTTTTTTAATAATCTACGACGATTTAAGAAATAATAACAAAGCCGAATTCTGCAATTTTCTGTGCGATTGTAAAGACCTTCTTGTTTGTTTCAGCCGACCGATTCAATTTCACAACTTTATGAAAACATGAAAGCATCAACGATATTATATGCTCGTTCAAATAACAGGGAAACAAGAAATAGTTCCTTACATTTACTAGAAAATGACAATCCAAATTTTTTACTTGCTTGGGCTGCTGCTCTAATATATTCGTAAATTCTTTTTTTTCATGCTACTTTGGTACCCAGTTTTTTATTCAATTTCTCAATTTGTATTAATCTTTCGAAACAAAACACTTGAAAAAAATAACAAAATAGAAAGAATTTTAATCATCCACCCTCTGAACTTTCCAACATAAGACACAACGGATCGCTTGAATATTTAAGGTGCTGCAAGAGTTTTCATTACTCGATTTCCCCTAAAAAAGTCAGTCGCGATCAACATAGCTGCAGCCATTTAGTAAGTGTTAATTATAATGATAGTGACAGTGATAGGGACAGTGCTTTTTTTTCAGTGGTGGCGATAGTGATAGTGAAAAGTGACAGTGAAAGTGATAGAGAAAAGCGACAGCGATAGTGACAGTGACAGTGATAGATATAGTGATAGTGAAAAGTGACAGTGAAAGTGACGGTGATAGAGACAGTGACAGCGATAGTGATAGTGATAATGATGATAGTGACAGCGATATGATAGTGATAGTGATAGCGATAATGATAGTAACAATGACGGCAATAATGATAGTGACAGTCGTGACCATCCAGACTCAATTCCTGAATAATTTGCGTAAGCTTTTATTTAAAGCAAAGGATTTTCGAGGAACCTTTACTGTATTCTTTTGATGTGATTATCTAAGGAAACCTGCCCCAACAAAAGGTTTTCAGATTAAGTGTGACATGCTAGTTTGTGGTGAAGAAGTTTTAGAGCCTGGCAGACATCTTTCAAACCCTGAAAACCTTTTTCGTTTGTTAACATGAAAACATAAAGACTAACCATGACACTTCTCATTAACAGACTGGTGGAAGCCATCCTTTTTTGGCAATTTTCTTCAACCTCGTGAGATTTTGGCCAACCTGGACCCTTTTTGGACCCTGATCATTTTAGTTCTGGAAAAAACCTAATTCTAAACTCCCCCCTAGATGAAGCTTGAGCCTTTGGCGCTCGCTCAGCAAATTATCTCAATCTTTAGTAATCCAAAAACTTGAGAACTCTCCCATTATCACTATAACCTCCATGCCCTAAAAAACTAAACATTTTCTATTAACCTGGTGGAAAGTTTGAGACCTGTTGCATAAGGGTGTATAATACGGTGTAAATTGTGTCATACTTTTTTGCGCTTTACCTCCAACGATCGAATTAGAACAAGTCACCTTTTAAGCGAAATGCAACTCAAAGGTAAACTAGAAAATGATTTTAAAAGGGGCTGTTCGACGCTTCGGAGTACTAGACTCTAAATTGTTAAAATTGGTTTCATGTTTGGTTTATATCTTTTCAAGTTTAAGCGGGGGGAAAAAACATGCGGTCGCCAAGCAAGTGTGGTCGTCTTCTTTTGCATCGCAACCGTTTGCAAGACTTTTGTTCACACTTCCGAGTTTCTTACATAGTTATATACAATTTATAGATTTAGGCTTACAATACATTGTTAAACACTAATAAATAAAATGGAATTCTAAATATAAGTTTTTTTTTTAAATGTCTGGTGTCCAAAGAAACCTATTAGGTTTCTAGTTAGACACAAGTCATTTAAAGTTGTAGGGTTGTGTAGACAATTATGATATATTTCTGAGATAAATTCTGAGGAAAAGGGAAATGTTTTAGTTTTGGAATAGTTTTGTCAATAAAAAACATTTGGTTTTTGGGTAAAATTGTAGTTATTGAAACGTTTCAGTTCGCTAGGTAATTGTTGCCATATATCAGTTGCCATGGCTATGTTTGTTCTGAAACGCTATATTTGAATGTATATCTTGTGTTGTGGGAACGTATGTAATGTCACTAGCGTGTCGGAAATGATGGTCAAAGAAATTTAGTAACTGTTTCGTGTGCCATTTGTCAGTGAAGTAAACTGGCAATTTTAGTTTGAACATGTTTGACTGTCAGTAGTTTAAGTAGGTTAAGTAGCGGAAGAGCACTTTCCGTCGGACTACCAAGGTCTTTTTTTACTTTTTTGTTCTGGCTGTTTGTTTGTTTGAAGCTAAGATCGTAAATAAAATAATGTCGCGAATCTGATTTCATCAACGCATCTGTAGTTCAACCGTTCGTTTTAGTTTAAAAAAAAAACTTCAAATGGGTTAAGAATTTGTGAGTAAAAGCCAGAGCAGTGCTTTTTTGGGAGTACATTACACAATTTCGGGGCACATAGTTAGCGCTAACTATGTGCCCCCAAATCAAATTATCAACGAATATTCCTCTATTTCTTTTATGTAACTGCTTGATTACATAAAAGTTTGAAAATTCATTCAAGATACAGGTTTTGCCACAAAGAAAGTTTTTATTGATAAAAAGATATTCCAAAACCGGTAATTCTTAATGTCCGATCACGTACTCCCTACGTACCTATTTTTATGCATGATTTCGTTTATGGCAATCTCTTGTATCACGAAAATTACGGAACTTTCTCTTTAAATAAAAGTGTTGGCAAAAGAAGGCTTACCTTTTCGTGCACAAATGTTAATCTAGTTGCTGGTATAACTATGTGGTTCGTTAAAATGAAGAAATAAAAATAAATGAAAATGAAATAAAAGATAAAGAAAAAAATGTAAGTAAAAAAAACGAGGTAGTACCGCAAAGCTGTTGGGAATTGTTAACATAAAAGAATAAAATTCAAAATCAAAAACAAATAATTTAAATTTTGAGGGATTTGCAGTTTGAGTTTTATGAATTAGTACAACTGAATAAGATGCGTGGGTGAAAAACGCAACACTGCTGAAACTGGAAAAAACTGAGTAACCGACCATCCTCACCCGAATGGCAGTCGATTTGTCCCCGAAGCAAAAGATAAGAGGCGATCATTGGCCTTTAGGATTTTTGTTTCTGTTTTGTATTTTCTATAAATTCATTGTAGATTTAGTGTCAACACAAAATGAGAGTTCAGGTACTGCTGCTAAGATTTAAGAAAGCAAAAGGCATTTACAATTCTTGCTCAAAATCTTTTATTTCAATCTAAGCAAACTCAACTACAGCAATGATTTAATTTTGAGACTTTCCCTTCAAAAATCGACCTTTTTGCGCCTCAACCAGTTAAGCAAGAACGTTGCCCTTGTATAAACTCCCTTATATAAACTTCCCTTTTGGCGCGTAACCTCTACCCATCTGGTGAAAAAATAGTCACAAAAGTAATTGCTGTCGAGCGAAGCGAAACAAGTGCGTTAAGTTATGCAATGCTTTCACGTGGGATACCGCGGAAAATGACAAATTTTGTCCTCGATGTCATAAACTTGTAATCGCCTGGTTCCTGGTAAAATTTAATATTAAAATCACTAGTGTTTTGAATTTTTTTCCAAATTTTGGAAAGTTGAAAACACTTGTGAAATTAATCCTTAATTCTACTCGGTCCCATGTGACTACCTAGACAAATGACAGTTACATGGCAGACTGCAGTCATTAATAAAGATACTGTTAATCGCTATATCTCCTCGATAATAAAAACCGCGAATTCCTTCAAATATAATCTGCAAACAACGACATTGGTAAGAAAACATAATTGAAACCTTATTTTATTGAATAGTTACAGACTGCCTGAATTTGACTTACAGTATTGGTCACCTAGATACAGCTATATCCATTTTTGAGAAAAAGCCTCCGATATTCCCAAAACGTATATCGTCCTCAATTTATAGCTAATTAAAAAAAAAATTACCATCAGAAAATGAAGGGATTGAGCACTACTAATCGGAATGAGAAGAGATGCTTTCGCCTGAATGAGAAAAGATGCTATCGACCGAAAAGTGTTCTCTACCTAAATGAGAATGGGACGCCAATAACTGAAAAGCGAAAAGGCTCCTAAGGGATGTTATTAGAAAGGTGTACTACTTACCTAATGAGCAAAAGTGCTCAGTCTTAATGCAATAAGAAAGAACTTCTTACCGAGTGAGAAAGGATGTTAAAAACAAAATTAGGAAAAGGTGTTTCTGACGGAGTGAAGGGTATACCCTTACTAAACGAGAAATGGATACTACTTTACAAACGAGAAATACATGCTTCTTACCCAACGAGAATAGAATGTCCTAAATGAACGCGGAAGGATGCCCTAGCTTACCGAACAAGAGATATACCTCTTTATTGAATAAAGAAAAGTACTTTCTTACAGAATAAGAAAAATATGTCCTTACTGAAATAGATATGGATGTCCCTATTGAATAAAAAAGGACCTTCCGGCTTACCGAACGAGGAAAGGCTACTCCTTACCAATCGAGATACGTATGCTACTGAACGAACGAGAAAAGGATGCCCTTACTGAGTGACAATCGATGCCCTTACAAAACAAGAAAAGATTGCTACTTACAGAACGAGAAATGGATGCTACTTACCTGAAAGGAAACGAATGCTACACACCGGAAGGGTGTAGAATGCTACTTACCGAAAAAGAAAGGTATACTACTTAAAGGAAAGGAAAGTATTGCTACTTACCAGAAAGGGAAGGAATGCTACTTAAAGGAAGGGAATCGAATGCTACTTACCGTAAAGGAAAGGAATGATACTTATCGGAAAGGAATGGAATGCTACTTACCGGAAAGGAGAGAAGTGCTATTACCAGAAAGGGAAGTAACGCTACTTATCTGTATGGAAAGGATTGATACTTACCGTAAAGGAAAGGAATGCTACTTACCGGAAAGAAAAGGAATGCTACTTACCGGAAAGAAAAGGAATGCTACTTATCTGAATGGAAAGGAATGATACTTACCGTAAAGGAAAGGAATGATACTTACCGGGAAGGAATCGAATGCTACTTACCGGAAAGAAAAGGAATGCTACTTACCGGAAAGGAGAGGAATGCTACTTACCAGAAAAGGAAGGAATACTACTTATCAGAGAGGGAAGGAACGCTACTTACCGGAAAGAAGGG
>JAOBRD020946887.1:0-29056 GCA_027575215.2 Hydrozoanthus sils
GAGGCACTTGTTTCACTTGAACAGCAAAAAAGTTGCTGATGTACTGAACATAGAAGTTAACAAGAATAATGAGTGCTATCCTTACTTTAAAGGGTTGTTAAAGATCAATTTGCAAGCCAACTTGTGTTATTTTACTCTATGGGGAACTTATCCTTCAGGCCCGTAGCCAGGTCAAAATGTCAACCAAGGCACTGTGAATATCTGTTTGGTTGTGTGCTTGCAAAGGGGTGAGCGAATTCTAGGGGGGTCCGGGGGCATATTCCCCCTGAATATTTCTGGAATTTTTATTCTTAGAATCTCTTAGAATGCACCAATTTTCTCAAATTAGTGTACCTATATTCCAGAAATAGAAGACATTTTTTCTCAAGCAACTTGTTAGGACAGGAACAAACTGAAAAAAATTATGATGAAATATACTAGCCATTAAGCAACTAACACGGAATGCTTTGATTTAGTAGCTTCTAAATCTTAGCTTGAACACAGAATTCTTCCCTTTGATTATATTGCTGACCGTCAACATAGAACCTCACAGATTGAGAAATGGCGGTAAAATTCATGTAAACAAGATGGCTTTGTTTAGAATAGGTTACATTTTTTTTATCACACTTGAAAGCGTTCTATGTAAACTGGCACAATGCTTTTTTGGTCCAAAAAATTGCTTTTTCAAAATTTTTACTGAGGCAAGTGCCTTGGGTCTTCTCAAGGTGGCTACGGGCCTGTCCTTAGTTTTTGAGGCGATTCCTTTGGGGGAGCAGCTGTTAGTCAGAGTTTATTTAGCGAGGAGCATCTGATATAAACTTCACACCTCCGGGGAGCCGTTTTTTTTTTTTAAATCAAAGGCTCTTATTTGAGAGTGGACATTTTATTAGAAGATTTATGGTGTATATCAAGCTTCTCTAATAATGAAAGGTCTAGTGCAAGAATGATGTAAGTGACTTTGTATAAAATGCTAAATTCTCCCAATAGTTGAAAGAGATAATAGGGATAATGAAGGGAGAAATGACAACTCCATTAAAAGTCATATTGTTTTTGCACAAGACCCTCAAGGGTTTTTTTTTACTCAAAATCTGACTGGAAGTATTTTCTTAACCTGTTCCAATTTCTATGAAATGCAGAACAAATTGAAACACAAATAGAAGTAAAAAAGAAGTAATGACATTACAATACTATGATTAACTTATAGAGTTCTATCCCACTGCTGCTATTGCCTGCAGGGTTGGCAGTAGTCAATCCTCAGGCATAATATCTGTATGGCACAGAGGACACTTGCTTTGCACATATAGCCATTTGCGTAAGCACAAGCTATGAAAGAAGTGGTTGCACCTTGTAACACGTGCAGACTTAAGTTCATCAAAGCAAATGGCACAGACGTCGTCATGTTGCGCGAGTTGAGCTTCAGTAGCCCACTGAAGGGAGTTCAGTCGGTGGACTGCACTTCGCCGCAGTAAGAAATTCTTCCATCCTTCCTGTGCTCGCTTGTATACATTAAAGTATGCATGCATACAGATAACTGTTGCACCTGTTAAAGATAACAAAATGCAAAGGTGTATAAGATTGGGTACATAACAACCAATGACATAAACTGTCAATAACAAAGAAAAGAATATTAAATAATGTTGCTATTAAAAAACTTTTTTTTACATGTAATAAAAATATACACAAGTTTACTGCTTTCAAACTAATTGTATACTTATAAAAAGAAAAAGCACCTCAAATTGAATACTGAGTCAGTGATAGTGATGGGAATCAAACCCACAATCCTCTTTATTTCCAGTCTAATGCTCCACGCACTGAGCTAGAGACTCACATGGGAAGACGAGTCACTGGTTGAGTTCTTGTCTATTCTTGCTGGACATATATGTCATTAGCTCAGTGATTAGAGCATCTGACCAGTAATTTGAGGGTTGCAAGTTTGATTCCCATCAGTAACTCAAAAATTTGTTGTATTCAACTTGAAGAGCTTTTTCTTTCTATTTTTATTACCAAGTTGCAAATTTCCGAATGGAATAATTGTGTAATTTTTTTAAATGGCTTTTCTAACAGCGAGCAGATTGTGAGATGTATGTCAAGCAGGAATAGACAAAAACTTAACCAGTGACTCGGCTCCCCATGTGATTCTCTGTAGTGCAGTGGGTAGAGCATCTGACTGCTAATCATTGTACTCACCAACAAGATCCCACTCTCCAGTCAGTGTAGCCCATCCGCTATAAAGAACTACAACAACTGCTATACAAAACTCAAACACTTTGCAGACAGCATTTATGTAATACACATAGTCATCCAGATTTTCCCAGGAGCTCTCAGAGTGTGCATTCATGACAAACATGCTGTAAATTGTGAGAGCACCAATTGTTTGCACTAATGTTACAACATTGCTTGATATGATGATAAATAGCCAGGAGTCAAAATCAAAAGTACTGCAGATAGTGTAAATCAGATATGATGGTATCACTAGAATCACCAAAGACATAACCAGGGCTTTGATGTGGCGACCATTGATACTCCCAGAGTATGTTGCCCCTAAAGAAACCAAAACTGGTTCGACCATTTCGAATGCTGACTGAATCAACAGGGATGATGTCACAAATATTATCAAACTTATTATTAATGATCTCTCCTCTAACTTTGCTGAAATGATGTCTGTCTGCAGACCAAGTAGAAAGAACGACACACCCTCATTCCATCCTCCATAAAGTGTCTCATCTTCCGGAAGATCTGGCCCTTGTCCTTTCACAAACAAACGGACACAATGAAGTATGCTCTTAGACATCTCAGCAATCACAACACTAGCAGTAAGTAAGCTTAGCATTGAGTTGCAACAATCACCAAAGCCTACAAATATCGAAAACCACGAGAATCCATATCTGGTTGAAAGCACATACACAAACTTCATGCACCATGAAATTAGCATCACTTTGAATATATTAGCTCGATCCCAATGATACATTATGAATGTTATCCACCCAAAGTTCTCAATCATCATTTGACAACTTTGTAAGGTCTCTTTGAGAAGTTCGAGTCCTTGAAGCATTACCTTGATTGCTTCATACAAGACAAACAAGGTCAAACAACACAGGAATACAAGACAAATTCCGTAGATAACTTCTGCAGAATGGTTAAAGGGACTGAACAAAATCTGAATGCCAAAGGGCAATATGAAAAACATTAAGATAGTCCAACTGCTCTTCAGTTGCATCCACTTCTTGCGCGATGACAAAGCAATGCTTGCAGTAGTTATCACTTGTGCATACAAGTGGCTTTGGCTAAATACATGGTTTAGAACTTTATGTGGAAAACCAACAGTTGGCTCCTTGGTCTTTATTGACGCATTATCACTGACGTAGCTCACTGCATAGAATAAGAAAATGACAAAGCTCATTTCAATGAGCCAACAGTAAAAGGTCAGTAGCAGCTCTATTCTTGTAAACACTCCGACCACACTAACCATATATCCTGCAATAAGAACACAAAATTAATGGTGACTATCAGGAGTAATTAATACAGTATCATTAAGTAATCAACTCTTTCAAATCAAGTCTCAAAATAATCTTTGTTTTGAGTTATTCTGACTGTTACAACTCTTTAGCACATGCATCATACCCGGCCTTACAAGACTAAACGTGATTGAATCACACACAGTCTAGTCACATTGCTGTATGTCAGTGCAGGGATCAATATTAACTTTTTTCAAGTAGCCTGAGCACACCTTGAAGTAGCCATCCATATTTTCAAGGTGTGATCTGTTCTATTTCTACATCTGTAGCTATATGCGCTAGAATAACTGCATTTGTTTCCAGATCATTTTGCCCAAAAAAACCTGATAAGCTTCATTCATTCCCGACGTTTTTTTATTCTATTAAAAATATAACTCTTAATTGATAAGTCAAAAAGTTCCACACAATCTTGTAATAGCCAGCTTGGTACAAGTTCTAAAATTCTAAGAGCCGAGCCCTGATAGCGGTCTAGCATTGATAGAAAAAATAATTAATATGAAACTGACCACTAAACGTGAAAACTGCTCATCAATTAAAAAATTTAGTCTGTACGCACTCTATGGTTTTGATTTCCAATAGAAAACCACACGATATCCAAGATAACGACACACGTTTAGGTTTCTTGTCCTTTGTTACGTAAAACTCAATTTCTAAAGTATTTCCTTACACTATTGTCCGTGGTAAAAGGAATAAAGCTTAGGTAACATAATTATCTAACATTTGCAGATGGACGTACACTGACATCCGATTCACTCCGAGTTAAATCTTTCAAACCCATTGAGCATTATTGAATAAGAAGTAACTCATGTTGGTAGTATTGTGAATAGCAAGAGGTCTTGTTTACTGCATGGCATTTTATTGTCAGAAAACTCGCCAGAACTAACAAACTATAACAGTCATTTACATAAATCTGGTTCGACTCAATTTTTTTAATTCAATCTTTCAAGAAAATTAGACCGGCAAAACATATATAATTCAGACTACCTGAGCAACTGAACAGTTACAAGAAAAATCGCTCGCCTTGGTTAGTTTTAAGACAAAGTGTATATAGAGCAGTAGATTTTAAACTTTGGTGAAATATAAACTGTAGCTAAAATTGAGTTTTTGACACTCACCAATAGCTGCCAAAACAGTTCTCCATTTTCCGCCCGCCTCAAAGTGATCACATGCATCTATCATTAAGAAGAAAGGGACCCTTGCAAGGACGTTTACAAGATTACCTACATACTTTTTCATGCTTCTGCCCGCTTCTGATAAGCTCAACATTCTCACCGAAACGCAAGAGGTAAATCATAAATAGCAACAAAAAATTACAGCAAGGATACCGACAGGAGAGGTTACACAGCAGGTGTTCTGAATCATACGATCTGTCATGTGATCAAATATCCCGAGGGGGAGAGGGAATGTATGCAAGATATTAACTAAATGATTTTTAAAAAAATGAGTTTGAAAGAATTAAAATACGTTTACGTTAAAACTGTAAACCATTCAATACTTTTGTGCCAAATAACCTGGAAGAAGTGTGGTCACTAGCCCAATTTCTTTAAAAAGTACACAAAGCTAAAAAGTTATTTTGCATTAGCTATTCTCTCTTCCCCTCCCCTCACAAAAAAACCAGGCCTCCACCTGCCCGAACCAGGCTTCTTCTCTCTTTGACTCGCAACCAATATGGCGGCATTTATTTACAGAAATGGACAAAATTAATAATCGCTTAGGTTGAAGTTAATGTATGACGCATGAAAACTTTTCACATTAGGCCTTTCCAGACATGTTATAGAAACATATTTTTCTACGAGCGGGTAAGATCAAAGTAAATGGCTGCATCAAGTCAGCAATGGCTGCTAAAGATCGCTGCGCTGCGCAAATCACCCTCGCAGTTTTTGTCCGAGCATTCTACTTCCGCCGCGAACTTTCTCCTGGATATATTGGAGGTAAGTGTATGTGAATTGCCAATGATGCATGTAATGATATTGATGCATATAGCTGGTATACTGAGCCTGTTTTCAATGCCTTCAAGATCTTTTACCAAATGCCATTCAGTTAAACTCTAAGGCGCTATTACGTGCATAAGGGTTAGGGACTTGTATCTCTAGGCTGGGGGGGGGGGGTACTCAGGAATTAAAAGGATAGGGGTGACTGTTGAAAATGTCCCCAAAATACCCAAAAATTACAAAGGCATAAAAAATTTCCCGCCCTAACAAAATACCTCTTGGTTTTAAAATTACCCTAAAAAACACCAATTCAAAGCTGAAAATTTTCCATGGATAGCTAGCGGGTTTGTGCAAAGTCCCCTCATGTTGCACTGATTGTGATATTCAGTAAATAAAAGTGTGTGAATAATAGGACATTCCCCACAGGACTATCTTAAACTCTTATCAGTACATGTTTACCAAAACAACTTGAACCTAGAGCCATTTTTGATCCTTGACCCTGGATCCTTACCTTTTGCAATGGACCCTGAAGCCATCCTTGGTCTTGCACATACCATTTGACCCTTGAGCCTTCTTAGACCTTGGAGCCCAACCCTTGAACCTTAATCCTGGAGCTGACCTAGACCTTTGAGACATCCTTGATCCTTGACCCCAGAACCTCACCTTTCATTTGGTAATTGACCCTTCAGACTTTCTTGACCCAAGAGCCTAACCCTTGAACCTTGACACCAGATCGAACCTTGAGCCTTATCCTTGAACTTTGACCTTAGGGCCATCCTAGACCCAGGAGTCATCCTTAGCACTTAACCTAAGAGCCATCCTTGACCCGGGAGCCACCCTTGACCCTTTAGCCATACCTTTGAATCTTGACCCAGGAGCATAACCCTTGAGCCATCCCTGACCCTTTTCCCTGCAGCCTTCCACTTGACCCTGGAGGCACCCTTGAGTCTGGAGCAGAAACCTCGGCTCTTGATCCTAGAGCCTAACCATTGAACCTTGACCCTTCAACCATCCTTCATCCTTTTCCCTGCAGCCTTCCACTTGACCCAGGAAGCACACTTTACTCGGACTGTTGACTCTTGAACCAGGTGCTCAACCTCAGGTTCTTTGCCCTTCTTTGACAAGTTTTTCTTGACCCTGGAGCCAATTTACCTTTGAATTTGTAGTTACCACAACATTGCCTCTTTCGAAATAATGTGTAAGTTCAGATAGAATAATTAAGTGGGACAATTAAATTAAAACAAAAGGTTTAGCCAAAGGAATAGCTGCTTTTAATAGAGTTGAATTCGAATGCCAAAAATCTAAATTTTTTTTGAGTATCACTCAAATAAAGCTAACAGATTATTGAAATGTTAATAAAATTGTTTTCTCATTTTTATCTCATTTGCATGCAACTGTAATAAACAGCTATTGCAAATTAAGATTTTTTCCATTTTACTGAAGTTTACCTTGTAGTCATGCAGTAACCACAGAATAACATTGTCAGTAATTCCATTACATGTACAGTAGGCAATGGATCATGTTGACAGAAACACATGCAATAATATAATTAATACTTTTCTTCTTTAAAGGCTCTTTGTAGAGAAGGAATATCTGAACATTGTAAGCTTCAACTTTTATTTCTACTTCAAGAAAAGGTAAGAGCTCTCTATCTAAAAAGATTTTTTTCATATCACACATAACATTTAATTTACAGTTGAGTAGCTTAGTGATAAAAACTTTTAAATTCAGGCTTCCCTGATAATTCAAGAGTTAAAATTAAGTGAGTGCTGGCCATAGGCAATTGAAGTAATAGATGTATTCTTAAATCAATAATTTATCTTAACTTTTGATTTTTTTCAAAAACTTAACTTTGTAGGGAGGAACTTTCTTTGAAGACACTACAAGGTCAGTATTTCGATTCAAGTTGCTTTAGCAGCCTGCATATTATTGTATAGCATGCATTAGCATTAGGTTTTGGTGCGATTTTCTGTTTGGGCTGCTCAAAAATTTTATTAATTATTGGGGTGAGAGCAAAAAACAAAAGGAGAGGGGATGTATATGGGAGGAAATAAAATGCTTGAAGACAAGCCCCAAAGCTTTGGTTGAATACTGTAATTGTGGATAAATTGCCTTGAGTGCAGCTGAACTGGTTTTAAAAGGAGAAATAAGAAACCTTAATTTTGATTTTATAGCGTGGAATGTGCTGTGGGCTCCCTGAAGGATATGTTTTTATACCCCCCTGGACATGTATCGCAATTATATCAAAGCCAGGTAAGACTGTAGGGTTTAAACCTTAGATTACATTTCGTCATATGAGCTGATGTTGGTCCATGTTGTGCTGACCTGTTCAATCCTCTGGAGTATTGCTGCTGCGTCAGGCATACTAGCCTTCCTAACTACCTTAGTGACAGAATTAAACGAATCCAAAAGAGAGCACTGAGAACAATCTACCCTCACCTATAAGCTATAGAGAAGCTCTCACAAAATCAAATTGCCCCTGTCTGGACAGCAACCGTCAACATCTATGTGAAAAAGTCTTCAAAAAAATACAAAATGGGAACAGTAAGCTTGCTGCACTTATCCCCCAGACGAGATCTAAGGCCATTAACCAGCATCTAGATCTGCACAATAATAATGATCTTTCAATTTTTAAATGTAACACAGACCATTTCAAAAACAGCCTTTTCCCAGCCATTGCAAATTTTATAAATATTAAGCCTTAAAATAGTTTATATCATTTTTACTGTACTTATTTCATACCTTTTTATCCATTTTAGGTTTTTAGATTTTAACGAGAATGTATATGTTTGATATGTAAGATATAAAGTATTTCACTATTTGTGCAATTTTATATTCTCAATAAACCATTATTATAATTATATTATTATTATACAATTACTAGTTTTTGGCTGTTTCAGCCTTATTTAATTTGGGCCTGTACGACTATTAAAATCCATTGATTTTGTCAGCTGCTCTGCTAGAGAACAAGTGATAGAAAAATGTGTTATCTGGTTTGAAAAATTTTATCAAAGCTAAAAGTAGGTTTTATTCTGTCCAGAATGCTCCAGTCCAGTTCAGTTCTAACTTTTTCCATTTGTTCCCAGTGCCCATGCCATTAAAGTTCATGACTGAATGAGGTCAAAACTTAATGCTTTGATGGCATTGTTATTGACATTTCGATATTGTTTTTTACCCTATATACTATTTTAAGTATTAGAATAATTCCACCCAGTACTACTATTGACTTTTTGAGATGTTTTCACCCTATACTATTATTCTGCCCTATACTACTTTTAAGTTTTTCATAAATTGACCTAACCATACTACTATTTTACCCTGTATGCTTATTCAGGAGTTACACTGTCTAGTAGGGACTTAATCCAACAAGATCAGTAACACCTATGAGGAGAACATATTTCTTGCTTAAATTCCTTTTCAACCATACTGATTCGTTTGTCTTCTCTTTTTGTCCTAGTGACACTTTGTGAACAAAAAAAAATATTAAAGCTCCTTGCATAAAGATAAAAGAAGATTGAGAAACTTTTCTGTTTATCATTCCTGTAGTTATAAGAACTCTGTAATTTTGAAGATGAGAGACAAGCCTGCCAGATGACGGGCATGGTGCATTCCAACGTGCAGCCATTTATTAATTATTTTTACTATTATTTTCTACTGTTGTCTATGGTGTTGCCATCCTTGTTACAAAAAGTCCCTAATTGTAAACTCAGCATACAGTATTTATAATAACTGATTTTATTACATCTTATTTAATACACACAGCCAATGAAAATGTTTTATTACACTGACAGATCCTAGTAGCAACAGTTGTTATAATTGTAACATCAGATTTGCTGGTAAGTTCCATCTTTGTTAATATTTAATTCATATATTTAACAGTCAGCAGTAATAAATTTTAAATCTCCCACTGAAGATGACCACATGATTGAAAACGTCTTTTAGGAATTAATTTTTATAGGAAGATATTTTTTTAAAACATTTTTTTAGCCTATAATTTATTTTAAAACATTGAATTAAACCATAATGATAATAATAGATTAATAATTATTAATCTAAATAGCACACCTGAACATTTATTTTCTATGTGTAATGAGCACAAATTACATATAGGATGGTTGGTATCTGTATCCTCATGCCTAAGCAAGTGACCAGAAACTTAGGTATTATTCATGCAGAGATTAACCGTACTTACTGTTTTATTCTGTTAATAGTTTTCGATTTATCATATTTGCTAAACATAACTAGCTATAGTATTCGATCAAAATTTCTCCAGGAAAAAAAGCAAGAAGTATTAGTGGAGTTTGTTGGAGTTCTTCTTGACCTGATTGACAAAGTAAGTGTTACATGATTGACAATGAACCTATTCCTCCATGACAGTTTACCTAACCTTTAGGGGCGGGTACTCCTGGGTGAAAAGGGTACTTAAGGGATAACCATCGGAAAAGTCTCAAAAAATACTAAGGCATAATAATTTCCCGCCCTATAAAATACCTCTAGGTCTAAAAATTACCCTAAAAAAATACCAATTAAAAATGGACATTTATAAGGTTCTGTGTCCAGATAGCTAGCAACTTGATGTTAAGTGGTGCTTAACATGATATGCAGTAAATAAAGGTGCATGCAAAATAGGTTGTTTCCCATAGGACTTTCTTCTTTTAACTTCTTATTCAGCAAGCCCATTTCTAAAACATTTGGGGACTGTAAGCAGTCTTTAGAATAGCTTCACACTTTTCAACTCTAAAAAGATTAATACCAGGCCCTTGGTTCAACACATGTTTTCTCTGAAGGCCAATGTACAGGAACACAGAACACAAACAATTATTATAAAATTTATGTTAAAGTTCCCTTTAAAATTCTGTACTTTGTAAATTTAATTTTGGTGTTTCTTGTCTCTTCAGGTAAACAGTTCTGTGAACATTTTGGTGAGAAAGACAGCATGCGAATGTCTGTGGGAGCTGGAAAACTCATATCCGGTAAGCTACTGTAAGTTATAAATTAATCCAGTTTGATAGTAGCTCTGTACTGGTCATGGAAAGAGTATGGTTTGAAGAATTACTGTCAAACTTCAGTTGCATATTTAATGACCTCTAACTACAGTAATCTATTGCTTTAAAATATAAAAAAAGATCAACAACTTAAGCTGTTCAAATCAGTGTTCCATATATGTTATCTGGTCAAATTAAAGGGTCTAGTGCAAAAATGACAAAAGTGGCTTAGTATGAAATGTTAAACTCTCCCAATGATTCTGGAGAGATAAAAGGGATATGAAAACTTCATCAAATTAAAAGTTATTCACATCATTTTTGCAATAGACCCTTCAATTCTCCTAGCTTTTCCCTTCCAGTATTGGTTAATTTTGGAATGGCTAATATCTGCTATTTGTTGCATACCCATTTTAAGAAGGAAGTTACTGTGTCAGACTAAATTACAATTGATTTTCTGTCAATTTTCTTTCATAATAATATTTTTTTCAAACTTATATCAATAATTTTTTATCCATTGACAATCTTATACATACATATATACATGTATGCATTTTTATCTTTAGGCCTTTAGGGGCTTTCAGTAAGAGATTTAATTCTTAGATATATAATATTTTATTTCTATAGTTTTATAATTAAGTACTGATTAAAAAATCGGTGAACCAATACTTAAGTGATATTAAAGATGAGGTCTAAGTTTAAACCCAAAAATCGATCCTTGCTCACGATAGAGTCTCCAGTAACTCAGTGGCTAGAGCATCCGACTAGAACACGGAGGGTCGTGGGTTCAATTCCCATCTGGGGCTCGGATTTTTTCCAAGTTTCTCCCAGCTAGTCTTTAACATCATTTAATTAACTGTACTTTTTTCTTTTCTTAAGGGCCTACTGCAGAGGAAGCTGGATCACCTGTATGCCAAATGTGCAGCAGAAGCAAGTCCAATATTCCAAAGCTACATGGTAGTTGAGTTTTGTAAATTCTTACTCTTAACTCCCAAATAAACATTCATGTATGTTTATTTTTTTTCTGAGCAAATTTTCCACCCTATACTGGCCCTAATTGGGTCTGAATGATTATAAATTTTTGCTGTTTCCATCCTATTTGAACCTTATTTGGGTCTGTCTAACTTTTAAAATCAAGCGATTTTGTCACTTTCACCTGGGCAAGTTACTATTTTAGTATGTATTTTTTTCTGAACAAAATAATATAAAATTTGTGTTTGGAACATTACATTTTATACTACTATATCACCCAGCTATACTAAATTATCGACCTTTCAAGATATTTTCACCCTATATTATTATTCCACCCAACACTACTATTGACTATTCAAGATATTTCCACCCTATACTATTCTGCCCTATACTACTGTTACCGTATTTTGCCGTGTATTATAAGTCAACCTTTTAACACCAAAAATTGACATCTAAAAATCACATTCATCTTATACATGTATCAAAACATGGAAATTTTTTAACACCCCTTGAAACTCTATAAAAACGTTTAAAACAAGCATTTAGATGATATGTAAGTACTTGAAGCAAGAAAGAATTCTGTGATCTTTAAAATATACTGTGTAAAAATAATCGATTATCATAAAAAATGAAATGGCTAACAGTTACTTGGCTCTCTGTATAATTTGCGTGTTATGTTTTTTTAGTATTTCTTTCTCAAATTTTTGTTACAAACTTAGATTTTTTGGTATTTTTAATATTGAGATCAACTTATATACAGAACTCTAAAACTTGCACTTTTTTGACTGCAAAATATATGGGGGTTGACTTATACACAGCAAACTATGGTAGGTTTTTCATATAATTTATTGTCTGCTCTATACTACTATTTTGCCCTGTATACTTATTCAGGGGTCAAGAGTAATGTGCAATTATTCAATTGAAGGGCTCTAACTTGCCACCTATGTTTAGAGCTTCACTTGGCCAGCTGGCTACTACGAGATCAGGTGAAATCTTTGCAACTGATTAACTTATAAACATTGTGAAGAACAAATGAAACTTATCTGGTTTCTTCACAGCTACAGACACATGCAGACATACAACACATCAAAAACATATATGGCTATATACCTAAAACTTGCACCACAGAGCTCTCTACCAAATTTTTTCCTCTGGTAGCCATGGCCAGCTGGCTTCTTGAAAATAAAAATTTGAGCTTTTGCATTAAGAGTTTTCTTTTAATACATTTATAAAAAAAATCGTAGAATCTTTCAATTGAAAAATTAAAATTATGTAGGGTAAGTTAATTTACAAATTTATGCAAGCCGGTTTAAGATGTTGCTTTGTATTGCTAACAATAATAATAGTAATAATAATAATGATAATAATAATAATAATAATAGTAATAATAATAGTAATAATAATAATAATAATGATAAATCATTCTTATAATGCGCAAATTTGCCAAATGTTTGATACGCATATTAACAATAATTATTTGGAAATTATTAAATAAACAAGATTAAATTTAAAAAAATAATTAAACTGCATGCTCATGAGCATTAGTAAAATACTATTCAGTAAAAACTAAAACTAGTAAATATATTATTCATTAAAAGCAACTTAAAAAGGTGAGTTTTCAGTTTGTATTTGAATAGCTCAGTTATTGGCATAGTACACATTATTAGTAAAGGTAGCCACGTATGTGACCTACCATGATTATTGGTTATTGATTCAAGTCAATATATAATCACAGAACTTTATTAAAATAAGAAATATTGAGCTGTTTATATTGCAATGTGATCAAAAAAAGACAATAATTTTTTTGACTGGAATACAGTTTACTAGACTTCATCAAAGTGCTGCACCTTTTGCCAAAAAAACAAAATAGTTGAAATTGACAAGGACTTGTCTTTGCTCTGTTTTCATCCCACAGACTCTGTTTGTCACAGTATTACATCATGCAATTGAGTGTCTTGTGAGAAGTGCTCCTGAAAAGTAAGTTGATGATAATTTTAATGATGGCAATGATGCTGATGATAGTGATATGGTACATTAATTTGGTAATTGATACTAATTGGTGATGATGATTGTGGGAAAGGTGATTGCCAAAAATTTTTTTACGGTGTTTCTATCACGATTTGTAAGACATTGTTACATTGACTTTATTTTTTGCTGTCTATGCAAAAAAAACAACTACTTAGTACTTGGTTAGGCCCATAGCTCCTTGATCCAAGAGCAAAGGCCATTCACATTTTCCTTCCTCTATGACTATCTTGTCTCGTCTTGGGCAAGTCTGTCTAAGGAGTTCCATGTGTGACCTCAGCTCTTCATTTCCGTCTCAACATCACGCCTCCAGGTATTTTGGGGGGCCCTCTTTTTCGTTTACATTGGAGGCTCCTTATCAGAGCTTGTATTGTAACTCTGTCAGGATGTTTCCTTAACGTTTGACCAATCCATCATTTCTTGTCTTCTCGCTTTTCGCATGTTTCATATTTCTTAATGAAAGTCGAAAAGTTTCTTTAACTTTTGTGATGCAGCTGTGCTTGTTTGAACTGGTAGCTTATTACAAAACCAAAGAAACTTGAGTTGGTAACAATTTTTTTGAAGAAACTGACAGTGTGCATTTTTTCAGAATTCCAGACAACTGTGTCAATGAACTCCTGACAACTAGAACAGAGCCATTTAAGGTATTAAGCTAGTAAGAATATTTCCTTTTACTTTCTGTTTTCTGTAAGTTCCTGATGGAGTGTATGAGCTAAGATAATCTCGTAGGGAACGGAAGAAGTGGATATGGTTCAATGCTTTGTTATTTCCAAATAGTTTACAACCATACAATACGTGCATAACAAAAGTTACAATATACGTGGATGCAAGGGTAACATATATAGGGATAACTGAGCCTGTCCCTTGCACCCTGTTAAAATTGAAATATAGATCAAAAATTTTTTTAGTTTTTAGAAATGCGTTATTTATTTACTCAGTATACTAAATGTTACGAAATGCATAGATGTTAGCTGTAGGCATAGGAATGCAGAGACGTGCAAAAATGACTTGCTTAGATTTAAAAAGATATTATTAATAGATAAATGTCAGGCCTCTCAAGTCTCCCAGTTCACCACGAGACTCCCGGTTTTCAGCTTAATTTCCCGCTCTCTTGGTGAGCTTTGATTTTCTCCCGGCAAATACATTGATTGACCCAATCAGTTTGCAAAGAGATCATAAAGTCCATTTTTCCTATTTTAATCTGAGTTGTATTGCAAGTTTCACACGGAGAAAGTTTTTGTCTTTTTGCATGATGACTTGTAGTCATTCGTTTCATGTCTCTTTGTTGAACCATCACTGGATATCATGTTTTCGGGTCAGGGACTATAATATAAGGACGACTTGTAAGGGTCTGGGCAGAAAATTATATGATAATTGATTGAATTAGTGATTGAATCTCCAGGTTTTTGTTGAAATTTCTAAGTTTCTCGTCATCTCATAACCAAAATCCCAAGTTTTCAATCCAAAAAGGATGAGGGTTTGAGATGGATAGGATTATTTTGAATACTTGATATTGAATGTAAGTCTAAGAGTCCCAAATCATGTCTCCCTTTGTCCAACATAGTTTTTATGAACAAAAAGGGTTTGAAATATTCTCGATGTTCTTTCTAGCCCTTGTACCTACCACCAATAGTTACAAAGGAAACTTTCTCAGTTGATATTCACGTAAGTCGTTTTCATTATTTATGTACAGAAGTAGCAAATTGTTAGGTTGGATTGTATTTTGCTTTACAGCGTACCCATTTTTTGAATTCTGAGCACAAGTTTGCTTATTATTTTAAGCAATAAAACACTCCCGTACATTGTGGTTTTTCATTGCACTTGGGGGGAAATACGTTTTATTTCTTTTATGAAATAACTAACAAACAAACATTAAAAAGCAAAGAGAATAGATCAATTCTACTCTTCAAAATTCCTTGCTTTTGATACGTCCAAATAATGTTAGAACGTGATAATTGGGAGAGTTTTAAATACTTTCAGCTGAGCTATAGCTATAGCTCTGATTTGTGGACTGCAGCATACCGCATCTTTTTGGCTTTGGTTTCCTATACCTTACTAAGCTCAATTTATTTGTTATCAGATTTGAATTGTAATTTTGTATGTTGTCATTGGCTAACATGATTTCTACAATAAAAAGACTGGTCATTTGCAAGCAATAAATATGGCAGCGGATTCAGTGTTGTGTGACACTTTCAGAAGCGTGCCCTGCACTCTTTTATAGAGCATGGTTTTTGCGTTCTCGTCCAATCAGCGCGCGAGATTCACTAGGGTAATTTTATAAATTCTTTAAAAAAACCATCCAGTGCGCACGACTAGACAAAGTACCATATTTGGGAGGGGGGGGAGGTGAAAAGATCTGCGGATCGGCGAATTTGGCCAAAATTTCTTTCGGATTGCGGATTTCAACAACAATTTCAGCGGATCTGCGGATCAAGTAAATCTGATGGGTTCAGATTTTGGCAGAAAACTTGTGTGGATTACGGATTCAAAGCATAATTCTAGCCGAACTGCGGATCTTTCAATGGCCGGATTGACGGATTTGGCACTGAAGTTGCGCGGATCTGCGGATCCTGTAGCCCCCTTTCATCCCCCCATATTGATAACGATTGATTGTGACACAGAACAACACTGTAAAGATAAGGTACTATTACTAGTTAGACAATGAAGATTCGTAGCACAGACGTAACAGTAGCCATACAGATGAGTTTCACAGGGTTAAAAGTGTACACTTGCCAGTTACTCATGTTTTTCTTTCAACAGGCTTGTCTCGCCGGTATACCGAAGACTTGTCTTCCTAGAAACGTGGATTCCAAAGAGCTTAGACGGGCCTTGTCTTTCATCATGGATAACATTGGTTTGTTGAATACAAGTGGCATGGTCCACGCAATGAGGCAGGTATGATGTAATTGAAAGAGTCCTGCATGAACGCAAAAGTATCTTACTTACAGAATGAACTACTATTTTCATTGGGGATTACCAAAACATATATACAAAAGAGAGGTTCATGAAATGCTTTTTCTGGTGCTTGAAACACAGGACTGTTATCCTCACATTAATACAATACTCAATATTCAGCAATAACTTTGATTTTTACCGGCCAAAACCGAAAAACAAAACGTAAAAACAATTTCGATCTTTTATTCTTTCTTTTCTTTCTTTTTTCTTATTCATAGTATTTAAATGTTTTCTTAACTCGACAGGACTATAACTCGGCAAATTTGTAATTTATATTTCTTATCAACATTGTCCCGAACAAAATAGGCCTGGACTAGCTAAGCTTAATACCTTTCCATGTGGAAAGATGTTATTTATTATCTAGAAAAATAATTAGCTGTTCTGTTTTGTTCTTTTTACACTGACAGTTTTAGATATGCAATATGTAATTACTTCCTTACCAAGGCCCTTATCTCCTCCGGGAGCACAAGCCATCAACGATTTCCTCCCTTCGTCTTGTCCTGTCTTGGAATAGTATCCTGTTCCCAGAAAATGATTAAATTTAGGATTTAAAATAAATGTTTCGAATCAAAATCCCCACCACGTTTCCTGCCCTTCAATAGATTATCTTGGGACGAAATAAGAAGGAAAACGATTTTTCATCATGTGCCAACCGCCCCTTGCTCGATTTTAATAGACATTCGCTCTCAACTGTTCTGTTCTGTTCTTTTTACACTAACAGATTCAGATAAACATTTTGTTACTTACTTACGCTTTAACTCCTCCTGGAGCACAGGCCATCAACGATTTCCTTCCTCCATCTGGCCCTGTCTTGAAATAGTATCTTTAAGGTGTTCCATCTGTGACCCCTGCTCTTCATACCCGCCTCAACATGATGCCTCAAGGTGTTCGTGGGGAGTCCTTTTTTCTGCTTACCCTGTGGATTCCATTTCAGTGCTTGTCTTGTAAACTGCTTGGATGTTTCCATAACATGTGGGCTAAGCTTAACTAAGTACTTTCAACTTTTTATTGTTTGTTAGCTTCTTGCAAGATGCTGTTATTTTTTGTTCCACAAACGTGTATTAAAAATACATGATAAGTACTTTTTTTCTTTTTTCTAACAGCTCATGCACTGTGTGAAACTGGCTGAAATTCCTCCAAACGTAGGTGCCTACTTCCAAACTTAAGTTAAACATGTTCATCTCCAAATGTAAATATTTATCTTAAAATGCCTCTTCCTTTAAAACGTAAAGATCTAACGTAAAGATACACACATATATACTTATATACATATTTGGTTTTATATCTATTTTATCTAGTTATTTATGTATTCAATTGAATTCATATATATTTTTCTATATTTATATATATTCATATAATTATTTAAGTTTCACCTCCTAGTATAGTTCATGCTGTCTTAAGAGTATCGTCAATAAAGGATTAAAGGATAAGTGGCCTCTCCAAAAAGTATATTTTTTTCCAACTGAACCTTGCTGCCTCCTTCATAATTTTGTTCCCTTAATTACTTTCTATATCGCTGTCCAGGCTTTCAAGTATCAGTTCATTCACTGGGTGGCTACAACGGACCTGACCGTGTTCCATCTTCTGCTACAGCTTAAGGTAACGATTCTGTTGATGCTCTATAGTTTTGTAGTTAATGTTCCTATCATTATAGTCTAGGGGTTGGCGCAGTGGTAAGATCTCTGCCTCCCAATCCTGAGACCCTCAGTTCAATCCCTGGCCTGGTCAAAGGTTGAATATAATTATTTGGATGACCTTCTATCTGTCTAAAGTCCACTCAGCTTTCCATCTTTCTGGGGTCGGTAAAATGAGTACCAGTATACATGGACCGCATGGAGCACAGTTAAAAAAACGTGAGAATTATCGGAGGGCCCGAGCACAGCCTTTCTCTCACTTTCTTTTATGTTTTAGCGTAATGGAGTTTAATTTTCCTTGCAGTTGAAGTTCTCAAAAGAGATGTGTGAAGAACACGATGAACTGTTGCTTCTGCAGAGGTAAGTTTAAAAATTTCCACTCAAGTGTCACACCGAACATTTTGGTTTTCATTAATATATTGTTTCTCATTGGCTTGTCTTAGCATTTATCAAACAACCAATCATACATGTTTTCATTTTCTTCCTTATTTTAATTGTCAACTTCTTTACTTCTCCCCTGAACTTCCAACTTCTACAAATTGTCACACTGGTATATCTGGTAAATAATATCAACTCTTACTACCATCTCTGTATTAGTTTTTGTATTACCGTCACCATTATCATCAGTTTACTTTTCATCCGTATAATTCTGATCACCATTATCATCATCTTCACAACCACTGCCATTATCATCATGTTCATCATAATTTTCGCAATCCTCGTTTTCATCACCATTTTATCATCACTTTCGTAGTAACCGTCATTATCAGCACCATTTTAATCATTTACATAATCACCAAAATCAGCGTCATCATTTTCATCAAAATTTTCAGACCACGTTCATTATCATCAAACTTTTAATCATCCTCAAATCAACTGTCATCGCTGTTTTCATCATCATCGTGACTATTAATCACCATTTTCATCGTCTTTATAATTTACCATCTTCATAATCACCATTGTCAATGTGAATACTATGAAGCATTCTAATAAAATCTGTTCATATGTACCATCTAATTACAAAATATATTCATATACCTCATCTAATCTATCTCTCATTCTGCAAATAAATAAAGGCATATACTTAAACTAGTTATTTCATTACAATTACATATCAACATTAAACACTCACTTTGACATGTACAGGCTGCTGCTACTGATGGACCAACCAACCCTACCTCATGGCCACAGGTTGCTCTGCTATGATTGGTTGATGCATTTTCCCGATGATCAGGTGACTGTGGTTCGGAGTTTAAGTCAACTAACCCCCACATCCTGCGTAGATGAAAAGTGAATGTGTCCCACTTGTCCATAGACAATATATGGAGATAAAAACAGTAAAAACCAGCTTATAAGAAGCATAGTTTCAAGAACCTGTTAGGTGGAAATTTTCATTTAAGTTAGGTTCTTATCAGTGGAGTTGCTGTGGAGTTTGTTTTATTGATTTCTTACTCATTAATAGTAATAATATAATATTAATTGCATACCGAAAATTACACCAATTCGCTTTGAAGTGTAAAGTTGGTGGAATATTTGGCAAACTTATCTGAATAATCAAAGTAGAGCAACAACTACAGTGGTCAAAGCGAGCATGAATTTGGTGTAGATCGAGTCAGATATAGTGTGAAATCTTGAATTATAAGCATTTCATAACCAAACACGGAACTTTACACCATCAACATAGTCAGGGCTACTACCATCCTTGAAAATCCTGGAAAGTCATTGAATTTCACATCCAGTTAACAATGCAACCTTGCTAAGGAATTCAAATGAAATGGCGTTTAATTTCGTAGTCGTACAATATTTGTTATTTCTGTTCCAGTGATCAATTTGCATTCCTTTCTTTCAGTGTAAATCGGGCCATGCACCTTCAGAACCCTGCCTGCCCCACTACCTGGACTTTTCTCAGTTCGTATATTTCTATCCATTGGTCTTTGACAGCATTGGTTAGTGTCTTGTTTCCTTGGTTAGTGTCTCATTTCATCGGTTTGTGTCTCACTCCATTGGTTTGTGTCTCGCTTGATTGGTTAGTGTCATGTTTCAATGGTTAGTGTCTCGCTTCATTGATCGATGTCTCACTTTGTGGTAAATGTCTCGTTTCATTCGTTAGTGTCTTGCTTCATTGATTGATATCTCGCTTGGTGGTTAAGTGTCCCGTTTCGTTGGTTAGTGTCTCGCTTCATTGGTTAGGGTCTCGTTTTATTGGTTTGTGTCTCGCTTCATTGGTTAGTGTCTCGCTTCATTGGTTAGTGTCTAGCTTCAGTGGTTAGTGTCTCGTTTCGTTGGTTAGTGTGTCGCTTCGTTGGTTTGTGTCTCGTTTTATTGGTTAGTGTCTCGCTTCATTGGTTTGTGTCTTGCTTTATTGGTTTGTTTCTCGTTTCATTGGTTAGTGTCTCACTCCATTGATTGATGTCTCACTTGGTGGTTCAGTGTCTCGTTTCATTGGTTAGTGTCTCGCATCATTGGTTAGTGTCTCGCTTCATTGATTGATATCTCGCTTGTTGGTTAAGTGTCTCGTTTCATTGATTAGTGTATCACTTCATATGTTAGTGTCTCGCATCATTGGTTAGGGTCTTGCTTTATTGGTTTGTGTCTCGCTTCATTGGTTTGTGTCTTGCTTTATTGGTTTGTATCTTGCTTTATTGGTTTGTATCTCGCTTCATTGGTTTGTGTCTGGCTTCATTGGTTAGTGTCTCGTTTCATTTGTTCATGTCTCGCTTCAATGACTGATGTCTCACTTGGTTGTTAAGTGTCTTGTTTCATTGGTTAGTGTCTTGCTTCATTTGTTAGTGTCTCGCATCATTGTTTAGTGTATCACTTCATTTGTTAGTGTCTCGCATCATTGGTTAGGGTCTTGCTTTATTGGTTTGTGTCTCGCTTCATTGGTTTGTGTCTTGCTTTATTGGTTTGTATCTCGCTTTATTGGTTTGTATCTCACTTCATTGGTTTGTGTCTGGCTTCATTGGTTAGTGTCTCGTTTCATTTGTTCATGTCTTGCTTCAATGACTGATGTCTCACTTGGTGGTTAAGTGTCTTGTTTCATTGGTTAGTGTCTTGCTTCATTTGTTTGTGTCTTGCTTTATTGGTTTGTTTCTCGTTTCATTGGTAAGTGTCTAGCTTCATTGATTGATGTCTTGCTTGTTGGTTAAGTGTCTCGTTTCATTGGTTAGTGTATCACTTCATTTTTTATTGTCTCGCATCATTGGTTTGTGTCTTGCTTTATTGGTTTGTGTCTCGCTTCATTGGTTTGTGTCTTGCTTTATTGGTTTGTATCTCGCTTTATTGGTTTGTATCTCGCTTTATTGGTTTGTTTCTCGCTTCATTGGTTTGTGTCTGGCTTCATTGGTTAGTGTCTTTTTAATTAGTTAGTGTGTCACTTCATTGTCAGTTGCTCGGTTGTTAAGTAAAAGTCTCCCTTCATTTGTTGTTGTCTTGTTTCATTAATTAATGCCTCACTTCATTTGTCAGTGCCTCACTTATGAGTAAATTTCATGCTTCATTTGTTAGTACCTTGTTTTGTTGGTTAGTGTCTTGCCTGATGAGTAAGTGTCTCGCTTCAATTCTTTGTGTCTTGTTTCACTGGTTAGTGTCTCTCACTTAGTGAGTAAGTGTCTCACTTTACTGGTTTGTGTCTTGTTTCATTGGCAAGTGTTTTGTGTCATTGGTCAGTGTCTTTCTTCTGTTGTTAATGACTTGTTTCATTGGCTAGTTTATCGCTTCGTTAGTTAGTGTCTTACTTCATTGGTTAGTGTCTTGTTTCATTGGCTGGTGTCTGTTCTTTAACAAGTGTCTTGTTTCGTTGGTTAGTGTCATACTTTATTGGTTGGTTTCTTGTTTGGTTGATAAGTGTCTTGTTTCAAATGTACGTTATGCATTTGTGTTTTTTCAGATGTCACTCGGGTAAAGCTAAAAGCCCTCTGTTTGTGTTATGAGCCCTCAGATCAACCAGGTCAGTGGTAGTTTTTGGAAATCTGTTCAACTATCTCTTCTCAATTTTCTACACAACACTTCAGCCATTCCAGCATTTCCCATTTTTATTTTTACCTTATGGTCTCATGGTCAGTGTCAATGAACTAACATCAAGCTAATTAGAAGTATGAATGTCTGGTTTTGATTCTAATTCATCAAATTGGTTAGGTGTAGCTGCAGTGACTCACAGATGAAACATTTTCATTCATTTCTACAAGAAAAACAATTGGTTAATCATATCTGTTGATGTCATGATTATCAAAGGTTTTGTCATTATTGTTGATTGATCTCTGTCACTCACAGATTTTATATCACCGGCCTACAATAAACACAAAGTACTAGCTTCTTTGATTAATCATCTGTTGATGTCATCATCATCATCATCATCATCACCAGTTTTGCCATTGTTGCCTCCAGCATATTTGCTAAAATTATTCAAACCATCATTTGATTGGATCTCTTGTTACTCAGATGTAGCTTCAGTATCCCTGGTGGGTGCACTGGCTTTGCTCTACAAACCAGTTCAGCATGGCATAGGAGGCCATTATGTCTCAACCCTGTTTAGAGTTCTGTTCTTGTACTACCAACGACACTGGGATACTGTTCTTGTCCAGGACATTTACAAGTATGGAGTTTACTCATGTTTACAAATTGGTGTGATGAATCAACTATGGTTTTAATATTTACTTTTAAACAAAAAATGTAGAAATCTTTCTCGTTGGCTGCAAACAAGCCTAATAAGGCCTAATGAGCCTCTTCCCTATCTAATAACTTCCCCCCCTCCTCCCAATTACAACATAAAGGTGTGATGAATCAACTATGGTTTTAATATTTACTTTTAAACAAAAAATGGAGAAATCTTTCTCGTTGGCTGCAAACAAGTCTAATAAGGCCTAATGAACCTCACCCCTATCTAATAACTTCCCCCCCTCTTCCCATTTCCAGCATAAAGGAGCTAAAACTTTGTGCACTGTGCACTGTTCAGGCACATTGTGTCACAAATATATTTTGTCAACAGTTTTACCTGTTTTAGAATAGTGCTGGTTATAATATTAGAAGAACACTGTCAGAGGCTTCATTGCAATTAAATATGTTTGGCACCCTTGCTTCATCTTGTGTTTCTGTCTTTAGCTGTTGACAATTTTTAAACAAACCCCCATCTCTAATAAGCCCCCCCCCCCTCCCCATCTGGAAGGTCTAAAAATTGAGCAGTATTTCCATTTGCAGAAACGTTTATGAATTTTGATATCTCAAAAAACTTTATTTGGTTTCGATTACCTCAATTTTAGGCTCGTCTTGTCAGTTGTTATGGAGCACCCCAAATTCATGCCTCATGTAGTAAATTTCCTTGACGCTATAGTCTCCGTGATGCCAGAAAGGTAAAACGTTTATTTATGTTTGGGTTTTCCAAAGAAATATTTTCAATCACTTAAAAAAGTTTTGATTAACCTTAACTTTACACATCATTAAAGAAAAAATGAAATGAATAACATTAAAGTGAGTGAATTGTTGTCACTTTCTAACATTTTTTCTGTATAAACATCCAAAGTGTCTAAAGTTCCTTTGATCTGTGGTTAACTTTTGGCCACACAAATGTATCTCCTTTGTTAATGCAAAATTTTTCTTCGAAACTTTGCAATAATGAGGTGAGTGCAGGGGAAAAGTTGTATGACTCAAATTTCGAACATCATAGTGTAAATTTTTCAGCGGGGAGTTGCTAAATTCCCGGCCTTTTAGCAAGTTTTTTTCTTTATAAACTTCAAAGCTTCACGTGTTCTTTCACTTGTTTTGGTGATACCTTTTGAATTTACTAGCTTTTAATGATTCCTTTAGCTAGAGAGTGCTTAAATGCTTTGTGCCATGACGTTTTATAAATGAATTTTTATTGGGAACTGCTGGTCAACTCTTTTCAGAGATAGACTGTCTAGTTTTAATTACAAGAGAGACGTGCTGTCTAGTTGGCACGCAAGCTTGATCTTGTTTTTTTTAATTTCCTTTTTACCCGGGAAAAAAACTCGATTTGTCTGTAAACATTCCATTTATCTTTGAGAATTTGTACTGTCCTAATGAATCCCCTGTTATCATATTTATATATGCTCAAATTTAAGTTAAATGGTCCCTTTTCTAAGAAACAATTGGGTGTTTTAATTACAGTATGATATTGAAACTGGATTAATTGTTCGATATCAACAGTTCTTTTCCAGTAGATCTCTTGCTGGCTCTTAGTAATCACATCGTTAGTCAACCAGTGGCAGTCATACTTCCCAATATTATCTATCATCTCAAGTTGTTGGCCCAAGCTATGGTGCACACCAGTATATCACCAACGGTAAGTATGATTGGGTGTAATGAGAAAGTTATATATTGAGGTCTGGCATATTCATTGTTTCACAGACTAAAGTTGCTCTCCATTTGACCGGTCCAACCGGCCAGGTCTTAAATGGAACGCAAGAGTTCTCAGAACTGGTTCTGGCCAGAATGGCCCTGCTCGTGGGTCAGTGCCGTTCAGTTCTCTCACTTCGGTCAACTAAAGCTTGGGAATTTGGAGACTTGTGGCGGGGAACATGTTCGCGTACACTCCTTCTCTGTTTTTGCTGCGTGCTAGTAGGATTTGGAAAATGTTTCAAACTAGCAGCTTGTTTCTGATTGGCCCTGGACCTTTCCATTTAAACCGGCTAAAACCAGTTCTTTTCGGCCAGCCGGACTGGTCAAATGGAAAGTGACTTAAGTTTGGATTGGTAGAATGAGGTCTCATGTTTGCAGACCTAAAATAAGGAAGGACAGCTTTCATCGCATAATATGTGAGACTATTAATGATGTCACTTTTCCCTTTCAGGATATGCTGCATGTATAGTTTGCAAATGATCGCTGCTTTAGTTTAGTAATCGAATGGTTGTACATGACTTGTGCATAAATTTCTTTTCTTTTCGTTAAGAACAATATTTCCATTTGGTGTTTTCTTTCTTTGTTAATACAAGATTTTCTTTATCACAAGAATTTTTTTTGTTGTGTAATTTTAAAGTTGCTCATGCTACACCTGATTTGAAAGTTGTGATCTGTTGAACTTGTTTAAGGTTTTCGTTTGTAGATCTTTTCAGCGATCTAAGTACTCTTGTCTACATTCAAGTTGCCTGGCTAGCCACTAATAACACATCGATTCTATTATTTCAAGAGTGAAGCTATAGCCAGACAAGTTTGAATATAGAAAATAAAATGTTAAAATTGCCGGCATTTATGAAAAAGATCTATGAACCTTCTATTTCAAAAGCCTTAACCTTTTTTACTCTGTGATATCTTTCTGTTGTAGCCCACAATAAAGTATCTTGGTCAGATTCTGCACCATGTAGAGAATGCAAACACAAGCTCCTGGCAGATTGGCAACTGTCTACTTGCTGTTTGTCACAGCATTTTGCTTCATCATGACTCAGCTAAAATAATAAAAGGTTGGTAGTGCCCTACTTAGCTCTTGCTTTTTTGTAATCCTTAACCCTTTTACAAATTTATCAACTTCTAAATTCTCTTCATATTTACATTGAAAAACAATTTGGTCAGTTGTGAGAATTTAGCATTTGATCACCAAAAAAAAACCCCCTCTAGATAAGTAGTAAGGGTGTAAGACTTTAGGTGCTGTTAGCTTTTCAAACTTTGACTCTCTCCCAACCGTATTGAAGGGCAACAGTAGTCTTTCAGCAGTTCTTAAGAATCAGTTCCACAGGCTTACCAATCTTAGTATGTATTTCCATTCAGTTGAACTCTCTTGCAGTTTTTCAGTGACTTGCACAGAATTCGTTCTCGTAATCTTCTCGCGTATTACATATGCTCTTAAATAAACACACCCCGAGGGCGGTAAGATTGTGACCAGTTCTGTCTTTTTTGCACTTCAGTGTCTGCCAGTACATCCTCTGCTATCATTACAGCACCTTCCCACTTCCCTCTGTGAGGATTGCCTCATTAACACCTTCCTTGTATGACAAGCTTCCGCCATCCCTTTTTCATTTTAGGGTATTTGCTCTGAGGGATATTCTTGGGATACTTTAAGAATAGTTGATCTTTGAGCCACATCACATAAGTATTGTATTTACACTTGAGTTCATACCAACTGTTTTGGGAACTTGAGCCTGTTTGTTAGCAGTTTCGTCCAGACGAGTAAGGCCGAAAAACTGCAGCTGAAACGCTTAGCATAGTTACTGTTTTTAAACATTGGCCAATACATATTGGTACATTAAAAACTCGCTTTGTTTTTACTATTGCTGTAAATATAACTATTGATTGCTTTTCAGATTTAGGGGATCTTCTTCTGCAAATCTGTTTGAGCTACTGTGACACTGGTATCCTCACACGTTAAGAAACAATTAATCTAAGGTCAATTTTTGTGTTTATATATATGTTAGACTAAATATGTGACTTACCTTTGAGTTACATAAACTTTATGTTTTTTTTGTTTTAATCTAAAAAACATTTTTACTTGATCAGTTAAATCTTTTAGTAAGAAAAAAAGGCTAAAAAGCGACAACTAAGCAGCAATATTACACTACTGATGAAAATGGTTGAACAGTTTTGACTGTCTTAGAATATCATGGCACTGTCTATGGTTGGTTTGTAAATCAGTGTAACCCCTTAACATGACCTTTATCACAGACGTGAGAGACAGGGCACGATTTTACTACTCGCTGTTGACCAATGTGTCAAGTGAAAAGGTGAGGATGTGACTGTTGTTTTCCATATGTGAATGACTGCATTTTTTGTAAGTGTATGAATGCAGAAAGGACATATCCACTGGTCAGTGGGTAATTCTTCTCTTAGTTATGCACTTTCAAACTTGATGCAAGCTGTGTCACAAGAATGTATATTATTAGTTATTACTATTGTTATTATTATTATTATTGTCATAATTTATTTTATCACTTTTATGGTTTGTTATTACTAGCTCTTATTATTAGTTTATCATTTTGGTGTTTACTGCTGTTGTTGATATTGTTATTACTATCATATTTGTAATTATTATGGTTACTCAAACAGAAATATCCAAGCAAAACACCCTTACAGAATTTTTTTTTTTATGTTGTTGGTTTACAGTCTGTAGAGAATGTGTTCTACAATCTTTGTCTTACTCATAACCCCCATCCCCCAACCAAACTGCTCCTCCGCTCTCTGTCCATAACCACTTCATGTTAACTCAACCCATATCACTCAGTGTTCCAAGATCCTTGCGTCAGATGCTCAAGTGCAGCAACAGCTTCCTCACGTGATAGCAGGTGAGCTTGATGTGCTAGGTGAAGCTTGACTTTTGGTAGTTCTTCTCACAAGCTGAGCCCTAGTTTGTTGATTACTATGCTCCCTCTGCCAATGTTGCCTTTATAATCCCCTCCCTCTGTCAGGCTCTATTACCACCTACTTCTTCAGTACCCTCCCTTCACTTCTTCTATTTGCCAGTGCCATTACCGTTTCTCTCTGTCAGTACCCTTAACCCTCTTCTCTGTCAGTGCCTTTTATCCCCTCCGTTATTAAATTTTTTACCTCCTCCCTCCGTCAGTGCCCTTTAAGCACTATTTTCCTGTCATCTGTTGTGCAACACGACTTTTGCTCGACGTAGCACAAACGAACTTAAGCGGTGTTATCGTCTCGTCGAACTTAGTCGATTTAATGACGTGACGAAAGCACATCACTGGCTCGTCGGGTTGTATGTACTGACCTTAGTTTCTTTTGTTAATGATTCTTCTTCTATCATGGGAACCTTTCTTTTTCTCAATACTTTGTTTTTTGCTCAAGTTATATTAGAGACCTTTATCTTTATGTAGTGTGAATAAATTTTATCAACAATTAAGAGATTTGTTGATATTCTTAGTCATACTTTTTTTCACATTTCTTTGTCATAGATATAATGTATATACTTTAATATAGCTTTAACAGGTGAAGAACCATTTTTTTCATAGAAACACTGTTAATAAAGGGTTAAAATTATTTTTTTTATTTTATCTTTTATATTTATTAATATTAAAACCTTCAAGTTCATCAACAAGAACGAGAACGAGTTTTTCCCACTCGTCATGATGCGCGCGCCTAAATTCTTCGAAATTGCGAAGAAACCACGTACTCCATCTCGTTGTGTTGGCAAAATCTTGTAGTCCATGCGTCGAGTTTTTTGTTTTGCAAATCTTGTCGTAGTCGACGACGAGTTTTGGCAACATATCGAGATGGCGTGATTTCTTCGCATGCACAGTACGACGAACTGGAAAAAAATTGTACTCGTTCTCGTCAAAGTCTCTAGTAACTAAATTCTGTGCCGTGTTTTGAATTTTTCTGTAGATGACATCACGAGTACGTCCTTTCCGGTTGCACCACCAGTTCAACAACTAAAGAAACCTTTTCTCGCTCTTACACGGTTGGTCTTTTATTGATAAGTATGCCATTTTGACGTGAGTCAACAGTATATAGCTATGAATCGTTGTTTTTTTTTTGCTTTTTTTTATTAGGTAAACTAATAAGGCTATCACAGTCTGTATTCGAACGATAATCGCCGGGTGAGCCGGAAGAAAATAAATTTGATTATATTTGTCTGTGTTTGCAGCATTACAGTACCTTCCAACCCTCCCGCTGATGTAACAGAGAGTGCGTCTGTTTCCGATAGCAGCCACTTTATTGACTTGGAGCTTCATGGTACCATTATTATTATTATTGTTGTTGTTGTTGTTGTTGTTATTATAATTATTATTATTAAAATAATTATTAATATTACTACTTGTGCAATGAACTTGTAAACATCAGATTAGGTACGAAATCATGCGAAGAAAACATATATTCCTGTTAGAAATCGGATGTAAGACGTTCCGTATACTAGTCGGATGCTCTACCACTGAGATATGGGAACTCATATGGTGAGCAAGGTCGTTAATTGAGTTATGACACAGGGATCGTATCGCACAAATCGCTTGAATGCCAAGGCATATGTATCAAGGGTGCACTCATTAATTTAAAAAACTGCATTCGATTCCCATCAAGAAATCGGTTTTTTTCCTAGTTTTTTCCTAATTATTATTATTATTATTATTATTATTATTATTGTCTAAGAAAATTAACCTTTAATATGACTTGGA
>JAOBRD020946888.1:0-12264 GCA_027575215.2 Hydrozoanthus sils
CTACCACTGAGCTATACCCCCTGCTTAATGTAAAGCGTTTGAAACAATCTTTTTTACAGAAAAATTCTAAATCACAAAGTGGGAATACTAAAGTCATCTTGCACTGCAAAGTAAACCCGACCGTTTCAGGTCGACTACAATACAAATTGGTTTAACTGGTGACTAACTGAAAACTTGCTAATGGTTAAGGTTCAAAAAAATGTTCAAAAACTCTACAGAAACTTTTAAAAGGGGGCACCCAGGATTGAACTGGGGACCTCTCGATCTGCAGTAGAATGCTCTACCACTGAGCTATACCCCCTGCTTGATGTTAAACAATTGAAAAAAAACTTTTTTACAGAAAAAATCTAATGGAGAAAGTGAGAATACTAAAGTCATCTTGCACTACAAAGAAAAGCCGATCGTTTCACGTCGGCTCCACTACAAAATCGTTTTACCTGATGACCAACTGAAAACTGGTTAGAGATTGAGGTTTATTAAAAATGGTCAAAAAACCTACAAAACAATTTCAAAGGGGGTACCCAGGATTGAACTGGGGACCTCTCGATCTGCAGTCGAATGCTCTACCACTGAACTATACCCCCTGCTTAATGTAAAGCGTTTGAAACAATCTTTTTTACAGAAAAAAACTAATGCAGAAAGTGGGAATACTAAAGCAATCTTCCAGTGCAAAGGAAACCCTTGTTCACATCGGCTACATTACAAAATGGTTTTACCTGGTGACCAACTGAAAACTGGTTAGAGGTTGAGCTTTATTAAAATTGGTCAAAAATCCTACAGAAAAATTTCAAAGGGGGCACCCAGGATTGAACTGGGGACCTCTCGATCTACAGTCGAATGCTCTACCACTGAGCTAATCCCCTCTTTGATGTAGAGCAATTGAAAAAATCTTTTTTCAAGAAAAAATCAATTGCACAAGGTTAGAATACTAAAGCCATCTTGCACTGCAAAGGAAACCCAATCGTTTCACGTCGGCCACACAACAAAATGGTTTTACCTGGTGACCAACTGAAAACTGGTTAGAGGTTGAGGTTTAGAAAAAATGGTCAAAAAATCTACAAAACAATTTCAAAGGGGGCACCCAGGATTGAACTGGGGACCTCTCGATCTGCAGTCGAATGCTCTACCCTACTTAATGGGTTTTTTTTGACAGCTGTCGGCGCGATTTCGCATATTTAAAGATTATGCAACGGTTGAGTGATGTTTTTAATATTTAATTTGAGTGCTAGTTAGCATACTGGCATTTGATGAATAAACTGTCAAAGAAAAGACTGAACACCAAAGACTGGCGGTGGTGTTGGAGTTAGTAGTGAGGTCGAGATTAAGAACGAGCCAGACCCTAAATGAATTTACCTGCAGTGTAATAAAAAGGAAAATACAATGTGTTTGAAACCCAGTCTTTGGTGTTCAGCCTTTTCTTTGACAGTTTATTCATCAAATGCCAGTATGCTTACTAGCGCTCAAATTAAATATTCAAAAAATCACTCAACCGTTACATAATCATTAAATATGCGAAATCGCGCCAACAGCTGTCAAAAACAAAACAATAGGGGATTAAGTTTTTATTGTTTCTTCATAACGGCGTGTTTATTTCTTTCCTGGATTTGCATAAGTTCTAAGACTTGCTATCCTTTTCTTAAAGCTTCTTTACAGAGCTTTCTAAAGTTTTGGATCTAAGAAATGACTACTTTGTCTCGCTAGCTTTATAGCGTCTTATCCGAGATAAAGATAGAAACATGATGTAATGGTTTAAAACAATACGTTCATGGACGAACCAATCACGACGAATTAAAACCGTTGCTGTTTTGCATAATTATTGCATTTGACGCCATTTTAGAAAAACGACCGTTCAAATCATTTTCATAACAAAAGAGTTTATGTAAACAATCCGCATTTTATTTATAAGCTATGACATCATCCAGAGATAATATATTCCCCCGCAGAGATAATGAGATTCCGCCGCAAAAATAAGGCTAATTCGCCTCATACTATACTACTGATAATCTGAGGTCATCGTGCAATGATAACCTTTTTTCATTTATTTTTTTTAGTTCAAGTGTAACTGATGGTGACTTCCTCCTGAACTTTGCCAGCTACCCCATGTATGAGTTCTGTTTCATTTTCAAGTACTAGTTTTTTCGGGAATTAATGCAGGTTGACACCCCGGTATTGCTTCTACGGGATATACTCTCTCCCCTCCCCCCGACCCTCGCTTTCACAAATTCTTCCTCCTTATAAGACATAACCGAGAACAAACCTAAATTAATTAAATTTAATAACAAGCTCTTTATTTTATTCTTTTTTCTTTCTAAGTAATACAGTAAAAACGAATTAAGCACTGTTCTGAAAACTTCTTCCGATTCATCGTTGTAAAGATTCATTTTCCCCCTGAAAGACAAGTAGATTATTTTAGGCTTTAAGTGCTCTGGCTTTTTGGCTAATAAACCTGTTAAACAAAACCTGTTTAACTTTTCCTCGGTCGAAAACGAACATTAATGTATCATTTGGGTAAGAAATCCTCTTTTAGTCGTTCTTGTTTCATTTTCTGTCCACGAACGTTGATTAACCCAGTCAACCAATCGAAACAAAGAATTCAACGCCTTTTGAGACTAATGTTTTAATGTTGGGCGTTTTTTTATTTTAAAAACAATGGGAAATGAAGTGGTCAGCAACTAACGACATAAGAGTAAGTGCGAGGAGGCCTGGGTACGAAACTTTTACCAAAAAAAATTGTTGCTGCGACTTTATCAAAACTCAGAGTTTGTAAAGTTTCTCAAGGATACTACATAGCCTTTGTTTTATGTTTGAAACGCATTTAAAATATTGATAAATGATAGAATCTTTTGGTATTGAATTGTAGCACCATTAATTTATAACTAGTTACGTACTTCCTGCCCATTGGGAGGTTGGGTCCGAAACCTCTTAAATCTCAGATGAGCATGAATTACCTCCCCCTCCCCCTCCGGTTTTGTCTTATATATTATATACCTACATTCCATTATTTGAAAAGTCATATTAGTGTTATATACGACCATAAACAGTCCTTAGTTACCATAAAAACCCTCTTTCAAAGTTGTTTGACTACAGTTACTTGTTTTTTCAATTAAATTGTTTCTAGCTCGTTTACTTATATTGTGTAGTGGGATCATTTTGATATCTTGTATAGAACAGGCTTTGAAAAGCACTTTGGCTGATCATGAAGTTGCCACTATCCCCCTTGTTAGTATAGGCAATCGCATCGGGCCGAGTAAAATTCGCTTTGCGACGAAAAATTTGGAAAAAATTAAAAAACACAAGTGATATTAAGCCTAAATTTTACGAGGAACCAGGCGATTACATGTTTATGATATCAAGGGCAAGATTCTTCATTCTCCACGGTATCCAACGAGAAAGCTTTGCATACCTTAACTCATATTTATCCCATGTTTCTTAAAAAGTTGCTGGAGATGTTATGAAATCTTTTCAATCACTGATAACATTCGGAAGTCTTTTCAAGAGGTTTGAAATCGTTTCTATGGCTTTTTTATGATTTTAAAAAAAATTCGGAAAATTTTCGGAGGTACTCCGAAACGTTCGGAAATCTTCGGAAGTTTTCGAAAATCTCCGGAAAATGTTTTTAGAGCATTTTTGAGACTTTTTAAAAATTTTTGGAAAATCTTTGGAAATTTTCGGAAGTATACCAGTGACCAATCACCGCTAAGAAATTTTGCTCTGGATTAAGAAAAAATGCCCCCGCTGCTACCCAATCAGCTCGAAGTAATTTATATAAGCTGCGTAAAACAAACTTTTCACAGTTTATGTCACGCATACGTAACTTTTGTTGAATACAAGGTAGGGAAAATTAATCGATGTCAGTGGAAAGAGCTACCATTTTTTATGGTGCAAGGCAAAAACTCTTGATTACACAGCTCCGTGAAATTGCGAATCTTTACAGACATTTGTTATGTACCTAGACTTAAATTCAACGAAACGGGCGCTGTGATTGGTTGATTCTTGGTCACGTGCCCCTGATCAAATTCAAATGTATTCCGAGCGGGATACAATTGCGCAGTTGTTGCCCGCGCGTAGCCGAGCTGGTAAATACTAAATAGTAATACTGACTTACATGCACTTGTGTAGCAGCATATTTTGCCCTTGCAAACCGCCATATTGTACGCTTTACCTTCACCAGGCTTGCACAGACTGCGGCATTGCCCAGACACGCCGTGGTAAATGTAGCAACTGATTGGTGGATGTCCTGCGATATGAATACCGATTGGTTACAAAGCCTTAGAAAAGACTCGAATAAGAGAGAACACTGCATGCAACAACTCAACAGACGACGTGGCCATTCTGTTTTGAAGAAGGGACTACCGACCCACTGCCATTGGAACATTGTACAAACATTGATACCATCTCTCCTTTTGCGCCAGCAAAACCGCTTTTGCCATTTTCTAATTTTGCATGTTTACGTCAACACCCCCAAGCCTCGCGTTTGAATCACGAAAGTGTGAATATTTTTATAAATCAAATCCCAAAACGTCCACAAATGAAAAGAATTTGTTTCGTGAACACGGTTTGCACGCGCAAAATGCTCACGCCTATTTCTTGAATACGAGGCTTGGGGATGAAATTGACTGGTTTGACGTAAACATGCATAAGGCCTATTGGTCACTTCAAACTGGTATCCCACTGTTTTGCGTAGCACACACAGGAACGAGTTCTTACAAATTGGTTGTGAAAAAGACGTTATGAACACCTTAAATGTACAAAACTTTCAAGCTTCCCGCCCATAACACTAGGATTGATCCTCGTATTTGCACCTCCTAGCACCTGCATTTATTTTCGCACTTGCACTCATTTAAATTCGCATTTATCATTGATCCTTCTTTCCCTCGAACTCGAATTTTTGATCATGCAATCCCTATTACTCACAATAGTCCTCACATTTGCACTCTAGCTATTTTACTCGTATTCATTGTCGCACTTGCGCTCCTTTTTATTCACATTCCTTATTGCATTTGATTCCATCGTACTTGAAATTATCCTCGCGCTTTCAATTCCTACATCATTGAATTTATCATCGCGCTTACACTCCATTAGTTTGAACTTGTAGTTCTCCTCGTTCTCGGCTTTGCATTCGTCCTCGCGTTAGTTCTTGTATTTCACCATCGAATTTGCACTTGTGTTTACTTACATTTGTTGTCTTACTTAAACCCGCAAGAGAACCATGCTTATAATGGTCAGAAGCCATCTTAATCGTAGATGAGCCGCAATAACGAATTATTACAATGCCATTTGGGCCCTGAAGCTCTCAACTGATTGGGCAATGCGAAAATAGGGGGGGGGGGGAAAGGTTGTTTAACTTAAGGACATTCAGCGGGAAAAAGGAAGATCTGCTGTCAGTTCTTGCATTTATCCATAACATGTAGCTTTCTTTCTATCTGCAGGGAATGTAAACAATGATTCTTGTTTTGTTTTATATCATTTAATGCTACAAACCCTCCTCGTAATAGCACCATTTGGCATTGGGAACCGAGTCGTCCCAGCAACAGCGTCTGTCTAAACACTGTTGTTTCGTAATGCCGAGCCAACCGCAATCCACACGCTGGGAGGGGGCGACGGGACCGCATATGTTCTCTACAATGAGGAGCAAGGAAAATCAAAATGTGAGCAAAACTAAAAAGTCCCCAAAACAACTTAACAAAGAACAAGAAAAAAAACGAAAAAAAAATTTTCAGTTTTTTAGTTAAAAAGACAAACAAGTTACTTGTACACGGGAAACCTGATTTTTACGTATAGTAAAATACAAATGCTGACATTTTACAAGTTCTAATTAAACTATTTCAAAATATCAAGTGTCCACAGAAAAAGGGCGACTAAAGGAAATGGCCCAGAAATAGGAATGAAGTCTTCCAGGATGCTGAAAAGAAACAGAAACACTTTGAGTTGAAATATTTTAAAAGCAATTTCAAGGAACCAGTATCATTGCGAAGACTTAAAAGGTAAAGGTAGTCTGCATTTAGATTTTACTGCAAGTAATAAAACCTTCTACCGTTGCACGAGTACTCCACGTCGAGATATTTCGGGGTCCTCGGGCAAGGATCTCCGTAAACGCTGCTGGTGGCTGCTAGCCGGCAAGTTTGTCTGCCTTCACAAAAAGACCTCACTTTCTGCAGCGAACCGCTGGAGTAGCACTGGGTCGACTGGGAGGCGTCTGCCGGTACACCACAAAATTGACCAGCGACCATCCGCCCAAAATTGGCCTTGATGACGTGAATCCACGACCCGCGAGCACAGGCTATCTCACTCGTGTTGCCCTCGCACACGAGTATCGCTTTGGCTGCGTAGTAATAAAGAGCAAGCATTGAAGAAGTTTTGATCGAGATTCGTTCTCAGTCAACTGTGGGCTCGATCACTTATGACAAGAGGCAACTGATTTCACTACCCTACATTTGCGTATTCTTAAAAAGAGAAGCAAAGCAACTAGGCAATGGTTGAAGTCGTACTTAAGGAACAAGGCAATAGATAGGAACTAGACTAAGAAACCAGACGAAGGAGGATAAGATTAAGGAACCAGGCAACTGAGGAATGTGACTTAGGACCCAGGCAATTGGGATATTAGGCTTAACAACCAGGCATTTGGGGGATGAGACTAAGCAACCAGGCAATTGGGGAATGAGACTAAGCAACCAGGCAACTGTGGAATGAGACTAAGCAACCAGGAAATTGGAGGATTAGACTAAGTAACCAGGCAATTGGGGGATGAGATGAAGGAACCAGGCAATTGGGGGATTAGACTAAGGAACCAGACAATTTGGGGGGATTTGGCTTAGCCACCAGGCAATTGGGGGATTAGACGAAGGAACCAGGTAATTGGGAGATGAGACGAAGGAACTAGGCAATTGGGGGATTAGACTAAGGAACCAGGTAATTGGGAGATGAGACTAAGCAACCAGGTAATTGGGGGATGAGACCAAAGAACCAGACAATTTGGGGGGATTAGGCTTAGCAACCAGGCTATTGGGGGATGAGATTAAGGTACCAGGCAATTGGGAGATGAGCCTAAGGAACCAGGCAATTCGGGAATTAGGCTAAGCAACCAGGCAATCGTGCGAATTAGGCCAAGTAACCAGTCAAATTGAGGGATGCAGTATTAGCAAGTTTAGCGGGAGTGAATCTGACGTTCTGTGAGCGACAGCCAAATTGACTATTAGCCTTTTTAATAGATCTAGTGACAACTAGCCATATTAACTTACTAGTTGGTTTCTTCACAAAACACCACTTGGAATTTGGATCTGTTTCATTCCAACAGCAGCCTCTCTTTTCACACGTTGCTTTGTCAATTCCTAGCCAGCCGCATTCGCGTCGCTCAGCACCAGAGACTTCGCATCTTTCTGCAAGTATCTTACTAACTTTAGTTTATGTTCAGCGAGTAAAGAGAGAGAGAGAGAGAGAGAGAGAGAGAGAGAAAGAAAATTTAATGAACTGGTCAAGCCAGTCTTCATTTCTCTTAGTCAAATGTTCTATCAAGTACAAAGCTAAATTTGTATTACTAACAACTAGTTACGATGTCAACTATCTAAAACTTCCACCGATAGAAAAAATAGACTTTTTCGTATCGAATGTTAAAAGTTTCATAGAAACTCTTCTTTACAGGAAATATGCAAACAGAAAATTTTACACAAACAACCGGCAACGACATAACTACAGTAATTACTTGTGTCACTAATATTGTAATACGTGTCAATGTTGGTCCATAGTGTTCAAAATGAAACTATCAGATGGCTAAAGAAAACTGAAGTCGTGACTGAGCAAATATTTGTTCTCGTATTTTAAACAACGAACTAAATTCATCTCAACCTAAGCTATAGCTGTTGAGTTTCCTAAATAAAGTTATATGAAATGAAACGCAAGTATAAACAATATAGCAATATTAATTGTAGCTTGAACTACATATAAAATTTTGAAATAAAAATGAAGAATTATTAGCTCAAAATAGAGGACTTTGTTTCAGCGTAATTTTCAGTCTCGCAACAAGGTTTTGAAGCATGCGAAATCTTTGTTTCCCAAATGTATCCTTACAAGAGACTTTCTGCCCTTGTTCAGAATTTAACTACCTGTAAGGTGGAGCGGGATAATTGCTTATTGCTGCTGGGGCCCATTGATCAAAGTAATGTTAGTTTGAACCATATTCATTACGTAATAATAAAAAACCAGTTTAATAATCCCAAAAAAAATTGCAAAGAAAAACATGCTTTAGCATAAATAAGTTTTAGGGCGAGACGCAAATTTTTTGGAATGACATAAAAATGAGATAAATGAAAATAAGAAATGATGTACACGACTAATTATTTTGGGATTGAATTGAAAACGACTGCTTTTTTTAAATGCATCAATTTTGGCTGATTATGTTTTTGTTCTTCTCTTTGCAACAATATAAGGATTTTTAGCTTCCTACAGGCCTTGTTAAGTATCAAAGTCTTTTAACCTTCAAGACATCAACAGACAAATTTTTAGCAGTTAATGCACTGACTAAGTTACTCGCGTTTTACGGTACCTGAATCTTCCTGCGGCGGTCGGGCTCTCACAGTGGTTACCTCTGCAAGTAGGATTGTCACCATTAACTTGAACAACATCATGCCTACAAAAAAACTAATTTCTTTCATAAAACATTCATACAAACAGATCTCTACCTGAGCTAATGCCTCGTTTTCTACAGATTGCCAAGTTTATGTGGTTCGTTATGGTATTAACAAAACAAAATACCTAGAAATTTTTGTTGAGTTAATAAATTTTGGGTTATATACTAAAGCATTTTTATTTTTGTAATTGACACGCTTTTTTGAATTGATTTATTGCGGAAAGCGAGACAAAGCACAACTAAGCTAGAGTTACTATGAAAAATGTGTGACGAATTTACTCGGGCTTCTATTTATAAGAACGCCGTTTTAAGGGGCGGAGGATGGTTGTTCTTAAAGTGTATAAACCACTATCGTGAACTTGGTCTGTTAGAAAGGGATTTTGAAAAAGAAGAAAAATATCGATAAATTGATTTTAAAATAACTCTTTTGATTGCTGAATTATTAAGGTTTTTCGAATAAGCAAATTACCAATGTTGTGATGTCAAATTCGGGAATCCAAAGAGAAAAATTAATAAACAATTGTTACCTCTATAACACGTGTTTGTGTTTGTGTTAAAGTGCAGAGTTTCAGGATCAATGATCCGGTATTTCAAGAAATATTGACAGTTTTGTAATTTTCCCTTTGGATTCCCGAATTTGACATAAAGGCAATGCTACTCTGATGAACATTCGCTGAGAAACATCATTTCATTATATTGTGTATTATTCAAAATAATAGTTCTCCGATTTTCCTCAGATCCTCAGAATCAGAATGTTTGCACAATATTCAGTCTCAAGTTTTGGACAATTTTAGCTTCATGTTCTAATAAAATAAAAAAGATTCTCAAAATCAAGAGTGTATAGCAGAAATTATAAGAATTAATATTTGCGATGTACCTTTTGGTTGAACAGTGCATGTATCTCAGAACCATCAACTGATTTCAAACTTGAGTTGTGTACTGTCCTGTTCGTGCTCTCTTGTTGTCTTGTAACTCTGCGCACGCACGTCTATCATCCGAATGACCAATAATGATTAATTGCCGGATTAACATCAAGGGTCACCTGTATCATACAATGATTGCATTGTAGACAACGCGCGCGTCAATATTGCTCGTCTATATAGCCACTCCAGTCCTTGACATACCTTAACATATTGCAAAGGAAATCATTCAATTTCTTTTTCTACTTTTTGAACGACAGAAATATCTTTGTCAACTTGATAGGAGTATTTCGTAATGTGAGGAAAAATTGGAAAGCTAAAATAAAATATACTACAAGAAGATAAGAGGAAAATGGAACCCGAATATGGCTTTGAAATTACTTAACGTCGCCAAGACTAATACTGAACCGGATGCAAGGGAGTCAGCTACGTACAAGAAATCAGCTCACTGCGCCATTCCAGCAAGCCGGAATTATTCTGTCCGAGAGAAAATCGAACCAGCTTTAACAACATATTTGCAAGAAGTTGCAAGTGTGTATTAAGGTTTTGACGAGGTTAGTTATTGAATTAGGCAATAGGTCAACAATACACCAAGGATTTGAACCACAATACAGAGAGCCAATGTGGAGTCATGGTTGAACAAAGCGGACACCATTACACTAATTGATTTCTGCTTCGACATTCTTTGGTGGTTACGAGTTTGTTCTTCTGCACTAGCTAAGCATTAGTCAACTGTGTGATATCTTATAAGGGTTGGTTGTGGGTTGGGGAAGTGGGTTTCTAAAGAGTTACGATGGGAAGGAAAGTCGAAACTTTATGCATAACTTCGTTATATTTTAGATTTCGTTAATAATTCATTTAACTTTATTATTAAAATACAATAGTTAATAAATTTTTTATGGAACACGACTTCTGTTCATTGTAAAGATAAATGTTTTTATATTTTTAATACAGATTATTGTTGTTATTATTATCATTATATTACTATTATTGTTATTATCGTTATTACTATTATTATTATTATCATTGTTATTATTATCATTATTATTATTATTTTATTTTATTTTATTTTTTTTTATTATTGTTATTATCATTACTCTAAGAAGTTTCTAAAAGCGACGAGTGTAGGTCTATTCTGGGGGCTCTCCTTAAATGGTAACTTCCGAGGGTGATCAAAGATTTTGTTTAAACGAATGGCAAAAATAACGCTTTTTATTACAGTAATTACAGACATGTTTTTGTTTTTTGTTTATCAGAACCAGGTATAGGTTATAGAAGATTTCACTTTCCTTCTTGAACCCCAACTTGTTTCAACTCGTTCTTATCTGAACCACCGTTCCTTACTTTGGGTTAAGTTATCCTGGTAGCCAGTTATGCAAGTTGAGCCTGCGTAGCTGGCAGCTCTTTTGGGGTAGAGACGGGCGAAAGAGTCGGGAGTGCCAATTCAGACGAGTCGATCGAAGAGAAGACTGGGGTTAAGTAAGTACAATGCGATGGAGTGAGGGGCTTTAGGACAAGTGGAGTGGAGAAGAGAGAAGAGTTGGAGAGAAAAAGCTTTGCAAATTCCTTGGCCTGCGACTGATCAAGCGATTTATGGTCGTTTTTGTAACAATGTGGCCAGGATTCATCTTGGCAAGCATTCCATTGTAGTTTATGGTCGATGAGAAGTTTGGCATTTGGACACAACTGAAAACTGTTAGCGACTATTAAGCAGTATTGTCCATACCCCAAGGATTACAGTGCAGTATTGTCCATACTCCTAGGAATTATAGCGCAGTATCGTCCGTACTCCAGGGATTGTAGGGCAGTATTGCCCATAATCCAAGGATATATAGTGCAGTATTGTCCAATCTCCCAGGGTATATAGTGCAGTATTATCCATACTCCCAGAGATTATAGTTCAGTATTTTCCATACTCCTAGGTATTGTCCATATTCCCAGGGAATATAGTGCAGTATTGTCCATACTCCCAGGGATTATAGTGCAGTATTCCTAGATTATTAACCCAACCACGTAGAAAACGTAAACTGCAACCTCGTTTTTATTTCTTCTTCTCTATAAAATCTAAAACCAAGAAGTTTTCTTGATTTCCATTACAGCGATGTTCTCGTAGTCTTGATGTGCTAATATACCGTTTTGGTTCTGGCAACTCAGCGGTCATGTATAAACAGCATGCGCAGTTGAACTCCGTGCATCTTACTTGGACCCTGAAAGGTGAAGGTTTTTAATCAATAGCTTTCGTTCCTTCAATCTTGCATATTCTTCATAGAAACCGACATATAAAAAAGCATTTGGAGTAGCCATATCAAAAAGATGCTGGCTACGAAACTTGAGTGACAGAAAAGCCCCAAATTTTAGAAATGATAATGATAACGACAACGATAATGATAACTGTGATGATAACGATAACGGTACTGGTGATAATGATAATGACAATGATAATGATGATGATAAGAACGATGATGGTGATAATAATTATGATGATAATGATTATCATGATATTAAAAATGATTTAAAAACGAAGCAGCTCAATGTCGACTATAAATGCAATAACACTTTGTGATGCTACCCAGCGTTGTTGAAATTAGTTTCAGTTCAGTTTATTTTATTCATTTACAACATTTATTATACAGAAACACACCACCAACAAATAAACAAGCTAGCATAGGCAGGCAGTGTGAGGAGCAAACAAAAGCTTTTAAGTAAGTTGAAAAAAAAATG
>JAOBRD020946995.1:0-12263 GCA_027575215.2 Hydrozoanthus sils
CCCTGGTAATGATCAACCCTGGGTTAGTGGTAATCAGCCTTTGAACAACTGGGCCCTGGTAATGATCAACCCTGGGTTAGTGCTAATCGGCCTTTGAACAACTGGGTTACTAAATTGTGCTTTATGGAATACGAGTGCTAAGGATGGTTGGAGTAGTTTATTGTAATATATACTTAAGTAATTTCGTGGTTTATATTATATTCTTGTTAAAGATACTTGAGTGGATTGTTTGATTCTGTTTCCATCGTTACTAACATTTGTTAACGCTTACACAGTTGATCAATTAGGTTCCAAACTCCTGATATGTTAAGAGGGTTAGGATCTTTTTCAGGAATTTACAGGTCCTTTTTCATAAACGAACCTAAACGTGAATTCTCAAATGTGTAGTCCCAGAAAATGTCCATGCCTCTCCCCTCCCCCCCCCCCACACACACATGGAAGGTGTTTTTATGACCTGGAATTTCTAAACTTTTAAAAGGAATGTTTTAGTTCCCCAACACCATGTTTATCTGAAAGGGTTTCTCTTTGAAGCATAGAACAAGTGCCAAGTTAAGCGGACTACTGATCTAACTTCTATTAAATCACGTTTCATTGTATATTTTTATAATAATTGCACAAAATGAAAAAAAAAACAGCAAAATGAGAGGCCGTCCTTTGCACCTCTAGACCCCCCACCCCCCTGGAATATTCCAGTAACCTTCAGGGTGGGGGCATGGATATTTTCTGGAACCAAACTCAATCCTCACCAGAAGCTTGTTTTCCTAACAAGTATAAGCAGTGGCAGCAAAAAAAGAGACTGAGTTCGACAAACCTGCCCTCGATCCCATTCCTTTTGCTTCCCAAGTGCGTCAATAACATCTTCAATACCCCGGATAGGTAAATTACGTAATTCTTGTTTCGCTATACCCAGGGCAACACGGCCAAGTTTCCTGAAGTTCTCAAAGCCCCAGTTTGGCGTGTCCGAGTTGTCAGTTTCTGTGTCGTTAAACTTCCCCCATTTGGCTTTGATCCTCTTGGCCAGTTCAATCACCTGTAAGGGAAAAAAATAGTTAACTTTGTTTCGTTTAGACAACACTAGGTTCGGTGTTGCGTGACCACTTCACGCTAAGTTTGGTGTTGCATGACAACTTAACACTGGGTTTGGTGTTGCGTGACCATTTCGTACTAGGTTTGGTATTGCATGACCATTTCACGCTAGGTTTGGTGTTGCGTGACTACTTAACTCTAGATTTGGTGTTGCGTGACCATTTCATACTAGGTTTGGTTTTGCGTGACAAGTTCACGCTAGGTTTGATGTTGCGTGACCACTTCACACTAGTTTTAGTGTTGCATGATCATTTCACACTAAGTTTGATGTTGCGTGACCATTTCACACTAGCTTTAGTGTTGCCAGTGAAGCACGCCCTTTTTTCCAAAAGTGATCTTTTCTTCGCTTAAAGGAGGAGAAAAACAAAAATAACGTTTAAGACAAATGGTAGATTCAGGTATATGCAACTCAGTAGGTTACAAAGGCAGAATTATTTTGTGACAATGTTAGATTATCGCAACAATCAAGTACAATACATATGGTACCAAGGAGGTTTTAAAGTTAGTTTTAAGTAACGATTCGAGTAAGAACTAGGGAGGCCAACGGCCTTGGAATGCATAAAGGGGCTAATTGTGATACCGTTAGACCTTTTCTCTGACTGGCTAAACTTTAAGAATGGACCAAATCTTCGTAAGTAAGCTTAAGTGTTTCTTTTTAATTCACTCAATTCAAACCTTTCCAGTTGAAACATTTGTTTTTATGTTTCAGAAAAATTCTACGTGGAAAACGAAAGTTTTTTTTTGCTCTTGTCTTGGAGTTCTATGATTGGCTAAATCATTATGGCACAAAAACATTGCTTTTAGAATAGAGTTTCACTGCTTGTAGATGTATTCTCAGTATGAAAATTTAGACATTCTGCTGTGGGAAAAGTGAAATGCCGCAGAAGGGGAGGTTCCCTAGTTCTGAAAGGGACCTTTACTTAAAACACCACGAGAGCTCATTACGCCACTGACACTTCGTCCCTGTTTAAGCTGTGTAAGGCGGGATGAATTAAATCATAGATCAAAGAGTGGGTTCCAAGGCTGGTTAACTTTGACCCGAGGATAAGCCAAAATTCAAGCAGTAATTTCGTTTATTCTTATAAAATACAATGCAGATTTTCCATAGTAAAAAAACTTGCTAATTACAAAACTACAGCCCAAGTGAGTCTCTGTAACGTTGGAAACAAGAATAATGATTAAAAATGTAAACGTTTGGTCTCATGGGGGAGGGGAAGGGGGAAAGAGTGGAAGAAGGATTTCTCTGCAAATTGCTTATCGATCTTTGAACAACTTGGCCCTATATGATAACATAAGTTGTCCGTAATGACATGAATCGTTTATAGTCAATATCTCTTTTGTCATGAATACATTGTTAGGCTCGTAGAAATACCGGGTTCAGCCTTCTTACCTGTGTCATATCCCAGGGTAGAACCACTGCCCCGGTCTAGGCTGGTGGAAATACTGAGATCAGCCTTCTTACCTGTGTCATATCCCAGGGTTGACCATATGCTTCGGTCTAGGCTCGTAGAAATACTGGGTTCAGCCTTCTTACCTGTGTCTTATCCCAGGGAAGGGCTCCGACCTTGTCTAGACCGTCCAGGATTGCTTGAATTGCAGTCTGGTCCAACTCTTCGCGGGTCAGACCAGTAGCAACATTACCCATCATGCCAATATTCTTGGATTCACTGGAATCTTCGTACTGCGGTAGAAAGATCAATAAATAGCATGATCGTATCGTTACACGTTTGTACTTGTTTAAAATAATAGAAAAATACTGAAACAGGGGACATGTGGGCGATACCGTAAAGGCTAAGAAAATGATATGAATGCTCGTCTCAACAAGGAAAATAGTGGTAGACAAGGATCACGACAATAAGTTCGAGAGATGAAAAAGATGACGAAAAAGTTAACAAAAAAGAAGAAGAGAAAGAAGCATAAGAAGAAGAAGGAGAAACGAAAGGAGGAGAAGGGGATGTAGAAGAAGGAGAGAAGAATACGAAGGAGAAGAAGGAAAGGAGGAGAAGAAGGAGATGGAGGAGAAGAAGAAGAAGAGAAGAAGAAGAAGAAGAAGAAGAAGAAGAAGAAGAAGAAGAAGAAATGTAAGAAGAAGAAGAGGTAGAAGTGAAAGGGGAAGGAAAGTAGGAGATGTAGAAGAAAAAGGAGAAAAGGACAAGAGAGAAAAGTGAACGGAGATGAAGAAGGAAAAGAAGCAAAGAAGAAAACGAAGTAAAACAGGAACAGGAATTAAAAGGAGGGGGACCGGGCTGAAAAGAAGAAGGGCAGAAGTGTCGTTAACATGAGGAAAAAGTGAATTTCTCTGTTATGCCCTAAGTTTACTTGAGTAGTTACTTCACTTATGACATGTACATGGTACAATTCCTAGCTAGCGTTTGTCAACACGTACATGGTACAATTCTTATCTAACGTTTGTCAACACGTACATGGTACAATTCCTATCTAACGTTTGTCAACACGTACATGGTACAACTCCTGTCTAACTTTTATCAACATGTACATGGTACCTTTCTTGTCTGAATTTTATCAACATGAACATGGTACAAATCCTGCCTAACTTTTATCAACTATGACTCCATACCTTCTTGATGAAGGACCGAACGATTGGTCGAGCGGTACCAACTGGTACTGCCAGCTCAGGAAAGGCGACAAACACAACACTCTGAGACAGTTTACCAACATCAGTTGAAAGGAAGCCATCAACTTGCTTGGCAAGGTTGATCAAGTCTTCTTTCTTCAGCTGGTCCAGCTAAAGCAATAGAATTAATTATTGATATCTAAAAACAATAAACAACAATTGGAGCAACATTATAAAGCTCTATACTATTATACTCTATACAAAGGCCACCCAATATGTAACTGATTGGTTTTCAATTTAGAAGAAACAGAAAACCAGAAACGTTAGACAATTTTTCGCCACACCAGATGTTGGACAATCTCACAACAGGAACCCTTGAAGGCTAAGAGGAGGTCCAAGAACCATCTGGCGACGGTCAACAAAAAAGTGAAGCAATTAAAAGATCTTGGAACAGAAACCTATAAAGAAGCTGGCAAGAAATGGAGCTTGGTGTAGGGCGCATGTGCGAGACGTATGTACCATTCGGCGTTACTGATCGTTGGTGACGATAATAATGATGACGATGATGAGAAAAATGAAGGCGATAATGATAATGTGCTGACGATAATGATGACGACGAAGATGACATCGATGATGATGACGACAAAAATTATGAGGATAATGATGTCGATGACGAAAATAAAAATGATGACGACAATTATGACAACTATGATGAAAATGATGACGATACTGAGCCTAATTCTCGCAATACGTTTTTCATACCTTCGTTGCGTTCTTTAGTTTGGCAATAAGCACCTGAGCCTAAAACGGAAAAAAATAAATAGTAGTCACGAGCCGAATTTTTTTTTAAAGTTTAAACTTTATGAAATATAGTGAGTCTCTTTGATAGTTCCTATTAAATGATTCGACATTTACAATGCATTTTGACTTTTTTGAAGTTAATTGATTCTGGAAGTGACTGGGGCTTTGAATATCTTCTACCAGTATAAAATACCACCACCATATTTGTAATCTGATCATTATAAAGCGTCTTTGAGCGTTCATATGGAAAAGGAACTATATAAATGCACCACTTTACCTCCATATGTTATCCTAATTTCTCAAACTAACGCTATTCTTTAAATAAGTGCTAATTAAGTGCCAATTGATCAACGATACCTCGCGCTCATTTGCATCGTAAAAAAATCAAATTTAAAGACCCAGCAAGAAAATTAATTTATTTTGTATTTCAGTTACACTCTGATTTCTATGGTTTTAAAATAATTTATAGTTACACAAGTGTTCTCCTGATGTTTTTCGGGGAGTTTTCTAAAACGCTGAGATTCAACTTTAAAGAAATTCCAGAGAGGTGAGCTACCATTCGTGTTTTCAACCGCCTAACTGTTATCCAAAAGAGCAAGTTCATAACGTTAAATTTCGAAAAACCTGATCAAAAACTTTGACGTTTCTAGAAATTCTACAGCGGTTAGTTACCATACTTGTTTGCATCCTCTTTAGTTTTAGCCAACAAGAATGAACTCAATCTCAAAATACCTGGTCAATGGTTAGTTTGGCGTCCTTGAAATATCCCAGTGATTGTTGTATTACGTCATCCTTGATCTCATTTAGCTCTGACGGTAACAAGCCTTCTACCACATTACCGAGATCCTTAAGGTTGTCTACAGTCCAGTCTTTAATAGGACCCAGTGCTTCCTTGGCTTTCTCGGCCAGCGCTCGGGCTTGAGCTGGGTTCCACTCTAACTTACCAAGCTCTTTCATAAGTTTCTGAAAAACGAAAATCTCTTTCAGCTTTCTGCGACATAAACTGACTAGCTGCAAAAGATGGCTCGATTTCTGGGGCGAAAATGTTATCTCTGTTACCCTCAACACAATGCTTGCCTTTTTTCCATCTCATTAGCATGAGATTGGAGTAACAGTTATCTCTTAAAACTCAACAGAACCGCAAAAAAATTGACGTTTCTGGTTGTTGCAAAAAGTTCATGGAATTGGGTAGTGGTTACTCCGTTGAAAATACAAACCATCGTTTCTGTCATCGTCGTTGTTGTGGTTACATCTAGGAACAAAAAAGTTATCTTCGCCAGTAGTGTGTAGTGCCAGTGCGTGCGCAGCCGGAACTCGTCCTGGTCCTGGGATCTACTATCGTTGTCACTGTTACTGTTACTCCAAGAGTTTCTATCCCTGCCGCTACCACTGTAGCTGTTGACCTTGCCTTATTCACAATGACGTCACAAGTACATCAAAGTGAGGCTTGGTGGTGAAATGCTATGTGAGATCGCGGGAGTTTCATATCTATTTTAACTGTTTTTACTGTTCAGCAATTCGTACTGTCTGTTCTACCATGTTTATTCACTGGAATGTTCGTTGCGCTACACGTACCAACTAAGTATCACCAGCCAAGCCTCGTTTTAGTTCAGGAAACGCTATTGTGACGTTATTGTGAGTAAGGTGTACTATCCACTTATATAAAAATTACCTTAAAGTTATCTTGGGCCATCACGGCGAGGTCTTCTACTGTCATGTGCTTGATCAGAGGCCCGATATCCTGTAACTGCTTTAAGGTCCATTGCTTTACGTCCTTCCATTCTTCCTTCACTTTTGCGATCAAAGCTTGACCTTGGGCTTCTGAGAAGTCGAGTTTGGAAATAGTATCGATAGCACTTGTTACCTGATCAAACACAAAAAACGATTCAAAACTTTTACAATTGTTAAACTTTCAACTCGTCTAAGAAAAATTTAAGCTGATCAAGTTTTGTATTCTCAAAACCAAACAACTTGTTTTACAACGGATACGTTCGGAGAAGTTAATTGTTGATAAAGTCTGTAGGGGTAAAAAGGTTTATAATAAATTAAAACAGATATAATGCACGTTGTGATTGGCTGCAAAAACAACACTGTTTTATTGATTTCCTTATGTCACTGACGTGTTTTCAAGGATTGCCAAAATGACTACGGAAACAGAAGTCATTGAACTAAGCCAAGAGACAGATTTCCCCTCAAAGTTGTTCTCTCAAAATCGACTTTGAAACCAAAAAGAGAATAAATCGTTAGTGAAAAAGTGTTTTGTTTTGTAATTCGATGCACAATTAAAAATCAACTCTTTGACTCGTCTCTTATAGCTTATTTTGTAAAAGAAATAGAAAATTCGCCCAGCTTGCTCTTTTCAGTTATAGAACCACACATTAATTCACTCGCCTATGGCTCGTTTTTCTATCAGTACATCTTTCGTGAACTTAAAAATTCACCCGTGGTTCTATAGTGGAACAGAGCGCGCGGGCTCGTTTTCTATTTCTATAATACACATTTTGAATCAGTTTTTCAATCCGAGATCAAGTAAAGCTTTATTAAATTCTTTATTCTATAATTAAAGTTTCACGAACGTTTAAGAATCACCAAGACAGTCATTAACTTGTTTAGCCTTATCCTGCAAATTTTTGGAAATCAAAGTCACAAAACTGCAACAAAATTACAATCGTTTTCATCAAGTGCCCTGCCGCTTTCAGGGCCCCAGCCTTAACATCATAAGGAAATTGTAGTTAAAGTGTTGAAAATTTAATGTTTCATACGATATTTTTTCAAGTTCTTGAGCACTTTGAACAATCACTCAAAACAATGTAGTTCTGAGCCAAGCAGTTTCAGTGCTTGTTGTCATAGTGCTTGCTTTATAACTGTCCAATCAGAGCGCAGATACCAGAAACAGCTGATGTTATGGTCTGCCACAGAGCGCCCTTTCCTTTCTTTTAATTGGTTAGAACACTGACTGTGTTAAACACGGTTTGAATTTCCCGGGAGCCGCCATTTTGAAATTTGACGTGTTCACTTTGCAATGCCAGTCAACTCTCATCCATTGCTATTGTATTTATTGGAAGTAAAAGTAAAAAAGTAAAGTAACTTTATTTATTGTCGTTACGCTGGGAGTGGTTGCCCATTCTCCCAAGCCAGTGGCTTTTGTTTAATCGCTCGACGGCACAGATCTCGACTGGCACTGCAACTTTAACAATAATATCCCGTGGCTTTAATAATACACACAGGATTATCAATTTTGATTGCTAATATTGACACAGACTTAACAAAAGTTTTGTTTCCGACCAAGAACGCTGCATAGACGAGGATCCCTTTACGTTGTTAATAACCAAAAAAAGATTGAGAGTACACATACTGCTTTGGCTTGCAACTTCAAGATTTCATCAACTGGTAAAGCTTCTAAAATGTTACACATCTTCTCCAGCGCAGAGTTGGACCACTCGGTGATGTCGCCAAAGGCCTCCTTCGCTGGACCTTCCACTAGGGCCAACTTCTGGTCACTGCTGAACTTCACCAAGCAAATTTTATCCACACTGGAAAAAAATGTTACTTAGTTAACTTATAAACAAAGACCTGCCAACTCACACGGTTTTGTCACGCGAAACATGATTTTCACCTACTTTTTAAAAAGTTCTCACGACTTATCGTCGATTTCACACAATTTTTGCCAGAATTGAGAATATTCAAGCTTTTGTATTATCTATGTATTTTATGTCAAAATAATGAATAGTTCTTTAAGAATTCTACTTAAGATGCTTACTGCTTCATACGAAAGGTTTCAAGTCAACTTTCAGCACCTTTTTACTTCCCATTACCCCATTACGACAAAGTTTCGTAAATCGGAATATTTTCGATAAAAATCACGATATATACTAGGGCTACATAGCTCCCTGCCTTACTGCTTTAATTTCAACAGTCTAATCTTTCAAAGTTGACAGGTCTGCAAAATTTGATACCAGTACATACATTTATTCACTTTTATATCTCACCATCCATAATGGTTGATTTTTTACTTACCTATTAGTTGACTGATATCATGTGAATAGTAAAAAGACCTTAATTCATAAATTGCGTCTATTTTAATGTTTTTTTGTCTCTATTCAAGTTAGCTTACTAGCCTCATTCTTTTGTCAAAGTTTTCAATGCCAATATGCAGTAGGGTATTTTTGAACGTAGACAAAAGAATATTGACATTGCTGCCTTTTATGAGTAAGGTCTACATCTAAGGCGTTTAATAGATCTCGTCACAAAATTATTCTCTTTCATGACTCTTTCCAAATAAATGTTTCATTCGAATTTTATATCAAACTCATTCCACACAATGAGAGGCATTTGTTTCGTTCGGTCCCAATCTCCTCTTTTGGAATAAATACCTCGCCAGACATGCGCGATTAAGAAATACCAATGATATCCAGTATGGCGGATGGGCCAAGGAGAGAGTGTAGAACTCCAAAGTGTTTAATAGATGAATATTCCGCATACAAACGAACAATTAAAAGAAAACAATGAAGTTGAAATTAAGGAGGTTGACAGGGAGAGTTGTGGAATGAAAATACATTATAAAGGCTATGACGAGAAATTTGACGAGTGGAGGCCGTATGACAACAACAAAATGCGGATTTTTCGAATAGAACACGCATTTTTGTCCTATCGCGTCAATAGATACTGCACTGATGAGTGTCAGAAAAACAATAAAGCGTGACTTTTGAAAGCCATAAACCCGAATGTAATTACTCACGAATATTCGTGTATTGTACACCAAAATGCGGGAATTTTGCTATTCTTTTCGAATTTGGCGGTACATTTATAATTTATGCCTGCACGAAAAAGCTTAAAACCTAAACTCCTACCAGGACCGACATATTTTGCAAAAACGCCTTGAAAAAGGGGCCGAACGGGAAGAAATCAACTGCAAAAACCCGAATTTAGAACTTCAATAAATGGTTTCAAACTATACTTATCTAACGTACGAAGCGTTATAATTTTTAACTCCAGCGGTACATCTACGGCTTTTGAAATACATAAAATAATAAAAGAACAAAAATAGCTGAATGGATGACATTTTGAGTGACCAATGTTCTGGGTGTGGTCAAATGTTGTGATTTAAGACCTTTTGTACTCAGTGAGTTTGATATGTTCGCTACAATTCTTCTCAAGACCATCCTCTTTTCCTATATTCCTTTTGTATATAGCTTTATACATGATCAAAGAAGATTCTCATTTGTCGAATTCACATTGTTCTTGGACAGGCATTTTGCAAACGTTTGTTTTTGTTTAGGCGTTAGCGCTGATGTGTTACGATGGAACCATACTAAATTGGCTTTACTCAACTCAAAATGTAACTACGCTAGCTGCAAAAAAAAAAGGTGGTCACTGCACAAGTAACGCTGGCTCAGATGTCAAAAACAACTCTGACTAAGTGAAATGCGGGCTCAAATGCCACTAACAACCCTCCCCCCATCCCCCAGAATGTTGAGTTTTCTAACATGAACCCCCCCACAAGGGTGTTGAATTTTCTAACATGACCTACTCCCAAGAGTGTCAAGTTTTCTAACACGACCTTCAACCAACCTCTTTTTAAAAGCATCAGCACCCATCTTAGCCAGTTCCTCGGCATCAATACCAGACAGGATTCCCTTTAATTTGGTGAACGCTTCACTTGGCCACTGTTTAATGGAGTCACCATACTTCTTGTACGCAGCTTTGGCAAATGCGCCAATCTGTTCGAGATCCCAGTCTTTGATCTAGAGGCAATAGAGTTGTCAGCCGTGAGAAAAACAGTTATTGTAAGAAAAATTTTCCCTAAATTTGCATTGCGCATCTCTACTGCGCATATTTTTTTGCGTAAGCCAGCGCGTGCATTAAAAATGGCGGCTTTTTCCTTATCAGGGGCGGATACTGGATTTCAAAAAGCGGGGTGGATTTTCATGTCGATTTCAGCACGAATGCCATGTTTAAAGAGATAACATCTTCAATTCTTTTGAAGCCAAAAAAGAAATCTACAAGGCGATCTTGAGGAGAAGAGACAACTCGGCGTATTATGTGAGCTGTAACATCTCCTTCGCACAGACAAAGCTCAAGATGTGTCCAAAGTTCTTCATAGCATGTCTTAGTCCATTTGCCAGTCTTAGTTTTAGCATCTAAGCTCCATTTCTCATTATTTGGATAGGAGCGATCGTCATTCGATGGCTCGCAGATTCCACTCAGTGTGATGACAAAAACGCGTATACTGATCCGAATATGGCTTCGAGTGTTGAGTGCCTCTCAACCCACCGCGTTTTGCACATATTCTTTGCGCATCGATAACAATATTTAGCGGGGTCTAACATCGTTGTATTTGTTTTTGCCTGTTTTGTCCACTCTCAGTGACAAATTATTGATAAATTGTATCTTTTTTAGAATTTTTTTCGGTAGTGTAAAAGAAGGGGGGGGAAGGGTTGGAAATCCATCCCCATCCATCCCCCCCCTGTATCCGCCCCTGCATATGGCTGGAATTCGGTAAATCGACATTTTCTCATAAACGAGCTTGGCTACCCATCATTTTTTTCTTTTGTTTTGAACTAAGCAATAATTTCTTCTTGTAAAATAAATATAGAGCAATTCTCAGTGTCGAATAAGAAAAATCATCGGAAACGTGACTTTTGCAAGCAATTGTGAACATAATCATAAGGAATCATAAGGAATTACTGCTTATAAACAAGATGCCTTTGCTGCGAAACGAGTGTGGGATCCCCGATTTTTATTTCAAAACTTAAGCTTCTATAAGATAAATAAACAATAGGCAAATTTTGACAAAAATCTTAGTTTAGGTTCCATTCAAGAATTTATGTTGAAGTGACTGCGAGATGCAGATAATCATGGGCAAGTGCGCTCCTTAAGCACTTCAGTTATTGTGTGATACAATCCGTGTGTCTCCCCCAATGACCCTGCTCTCCATCGAGTTCTCAGTAACTCAGTGGTTATCATGCAGTGCATTTCAACGATTGTGTGATACAATCCGTGTATCTCTCCCAATGACCCTGCTCTCCATCGAGTTCTCAGTAGCTTAGCAGTGGTAGAGCGTGTAGCTAGTACGTGGAATATAGAAGGTTGTGGGCTCAATTATCATCTGGAGCTCGGATTTTTCCGTTATCATCTTTCCACTATAGAACCCTATGTATTTAATAACAAAAATAACGGCTTTTTTGACACTCCACTGAGTGGCTCTTAATTCTCAAACCAACCAATGACTGGGTTGTAGAGTTCCCTACTCTGATCCACAGATGTTTTGGTCATTTTTAGTGCCCTGGATAGTGTTCATGAGACTTGGTCAACGGCTTAACGTCCCTGTCTACGGACGGCGTGGCGATAGTAGGATAATGATGATGATGATGATGGTGATGATGATCATAATGATAATTAAACGTTTCTGGGCATTTTACGTAGTCTCTATGCTCTTACAATGATTTACAGTTGACTTTGGTTTTGAGGGTCTTAGATGGTCTGCTATATACGGCTCACATTAATGTTCACTAAGATTTGCCCTCAGTAGTAGACCACGACACCGGGATCATCCTACTCTTTGTCAACAAGTGTTGTGAGTTATTTTAAGTCCCCTGATAGGAGATTGAAAGACTGGGCCTATGGTTTAACGTCCTTCTCTGAGAAGATGCGAAGGTCTAACCGTTTGCAGATGTTAAAGCAAAGGCAGAACCTTCTCCTCAGTTATTTTAAGACCCTGGGTGAAGGTCTAACCGTTTGCAGGTGTTAGAGCAAAGGCAGCACCTTCTCCTCAGTTATTTTAAGACCCTGAGTGAAGGTC
>JAOBRD020947102.1:0-12262 GCA_027575215.2 Hydrozoanthus sils
ACCCACTATGGCTCAATACAAACCAGTGGCCTCATGGCCTGAATCCAGTTCTACCCTCTATGGCTCAATACAAGCCACCGTCAAAGTGAGGGTGCTCAGCTGATTGTCGTGGCATTTTTACCACCTGTTGTAGGCTGTTTGGTTAAAAAGGGTTTACAAAAGGCGGAAGTCCTTATAGAGTACAACTTCTTTTTGGAAATCGCTTTAATTGACAAATCTTACCCAGATGCTTTCGCCTTTATTTTCCTTATAATTACACACGGTACTCACTAACCACATCAGTTCGAGGTTAGCCTTGATATGGACCTCTCGGAAACACCCTTCCGTTCGAGAGCCAATCTGTAAACAATTTGAGTGGAGTTGACATACCCCAAGGCGTGGACAGGGAGCGTACCTCTCTGCCCCCTCATTTTCTCTTAGTCTGGTTGTAAGCTTTTTTTTGGCGTTTCAATGGGCTACACATAAGATCTTTGCAACCTTTTCATACCAATTTTGTGACTATTTTATCATGTTCCTCTCCCGGTAAGATTGGCTTGACTTTTTGCATGACCTACGGGTAGGATTGTCATGTTTTGTTACCATGGTCTTTTACATTTACATTTACTTTAATGATCCATAAAGGCTATAGCCATCGCGCAGATACAAGTGCTAGTGCAAAAATGGAGGTTTAAAAAGAAGCATAAAAATGCCGTGAGCCAAAAATGAATTATAGATAAATCATTCAAAAATTAAACTTGTGCAATTAAAAGACACTTAGATCTATTAAAAATGCTAAAGCCCAGCCTTGAGCCTAGTAATGTTAGGCTGGTCCAGTATAGTGGAGGGGAGGGAATTCCACAGTTAACCCTATTAGGGGGAAAATGTTCCATTGTAGTAATTAGTGTTAGAAGTCATTGGTCTGTATTTCAGTGGGTGGCAGTTTCTGGTGTTCTTGATTAACACAGGGGAATGATCTTCAGGTAGTGGAGTGACAACAAAACCATGGGTGGTTTTATAGAACATATCTAGCCTCGCCATCTCTCTTTGCAGGGAGTCCCACCCTAGGTTGGACACTAGGTGGCTTATCACTCCTTAGTCTTGCTATAAAGTTCTCAGGGCTTTTCTGGCGTTTTGATATGCTAATTGTTTTTTGTGTGTTTCTAACATTTTTGTTGTTGTATCAAAGTCTACTTTAATTGCTTGTTCTACCCGTTTGTTGGTTTCTTAACCTTGTTATTATTTTCATCTCGAACTTGTAAAAGGTTTTGCAGCCGATAAGCCGGATGGCGCCGTGAAATCCTCGCCGTTTGGACGATCAGATCCACTGAAGGAAATGCAACCTGGTGTAAGTAATAGGTGTACATTTTGTTCAGTTCGTGTTTAGAGCAGGCTAAGATAAAAATCATGCGAAATATTTAACAATATGTATATACTAGCTCGGCTACGCGCGATTCGATTGGTTTAGAAATAGTAGATGTGAGGCAATATTTACTTCCAAATTAGTAGATAATGACACCCAAACCAAAAGTAGTGGTTTCGTGTCCGTTTCGGATCACGATACTGAAAAGGTTAGCTATAAAAGCATGGGATATTTAAAAGAGTCTAAAGGACTTCTCTGATTGCCGCCATTTGTGACATTTTGTAGTTGACAAACTGTCAAAAACACGTTTGTTACATAGTCTCGCCGCGCTCAGTGATTCAGGTAATAAAAAAGTCTTTCATTTTCATGAAAGGAAATTTCCAAAGACCAGTTGCCTCGCTGGTATATACTAAAACACTTATTCTATTTCAATTTCAGTGGATAGTGGCTTAATGAATATCATCTACCTTGCGCCTTTGGCGCTCAGTAGATATTCTGACACTATCGACTTCAATTGAAATAGAATAAGTGTTAATTATTCGCCTTAGGCAAAGTGAATACTCGAGACAAAGTCGAGGAGATTATTCATCACCCAGATATTCACTGGGCCTGAGACGAATAATGTTTTAGTAAAATTTCTTAGGTGATTGTCTTGGGAGGAAAAAAAGCTGTTGCCAAAGATTTGTGCAAACGATTTTATTTTTTGTTGTCGTTTTCTCAGCCGCACGTACCACATGTTGGAACCACTTATGACGTCATCAGCTGAGAACTTTAAATGTTTTAAAATATCTGAAGAACCATAAAAGATTTTGACAAAAGTTTTTCACCGCTATTCCTCATTTAGCAAAGTCTATCCACTAAAATAACAAAAATTTTCAGTTCATATGCATCCATTTTTTTTTCACCTTCAAAGTATAATTTACGTTTAAATATATTATTTCAAGCATTGCTTTGCTCTTCTTCAAAAGGATGAAATCAAAAAGACTGCCAAGGCGGAGTATCAAGAATTCTTGAAGCAGCAGGTTGGTTGAATGTTGCTTATACAGTTGAACCTCTATAATTCAAACTCCCCCGCTAACTCGAAGCAAAACTGATTTTCCACTTGGACTTGCCTCACGTATATTTACTGTAGTTTTAACCCCTATAACTCGAAATCCCAATAATTGGAGGTAGATTAATGTTGCTTATACAGTTGAATCCTGATATCTTGTACCCTCTATAACTCGAATTCGCCGCTAACTCGAAGCAAAACTGATTTTCCCCTTGGATCTGCCACTTACTATAATTTTGACCCTTGTAACTCCAAATCCCAATAGTTTGAGGTAGATTAGTCAATTAAAGTTGCCCTTTAGCAGCATGGTACAATAACATGAACATAAAAATACATGATTAAAAGCAATTGCTGCCTAATACTCCTTAAAAAAAGTAAAATGTAAAACACTGAGCTTTCGCCGTTCAACGGCGTCATCAGAGTTATAAAAGAAGTTTAACAAAATCCTTTAACTCTCTCGGGCTAAGGCTTAAGCTAAGTTTACACGTACAGTAGCGGTTGAATTTTTTGCCGGTCAAAAACTTGCACTGTACGTACTGTTTACACGGAACCGTTTCCTTTTTTTCACCCGAAAATAGTTTTTGTTTACACGAGACCAGCTATTTGAGGTCTTACCTAGAGCCAGCGGTTGTTTGTCAGCCGTTTACCACGCGAACAAGCGCAGATCAATCCTCAAACCTCTAATAATTTACCCGGTTGAAGTGTTTGCACGATACCCATTACGGTACTTTTTGACGGCAACGGAAATTGGTACGGTTATCCGGTCAATTATTTGTACGGTTCAGCTGGTCTTTGTAAACGAAACGCCTTAACGTGCAAACTTTTGATTGTTTAACCGGTACTGTGTGTAAGGTTATTCAGTTGCTGCTTTGTAATCACACTGTTTTATAAAATTGGTTACCTTTAGTGCAGTTTACAGTCTTTACAGGCTAACTTGTATCCACAATAGGCGCTTGAGAAAATCATTAAGTTGCAAAATCATTCGTATTTATAACAGGTGCTTGAGAAAGAAAAGAAAAAGAAGGAAGAACAGGAGAAAAGGAAACGGGAAGAGGAGTTGGAGGTAAGGATGAGTTAAAAATTGCCAGTCTCACAGCATGTTAGAAGTTAAAAAAACTGACGCTGGGGAAACAAGCTCAATCATGGTTGGGCTTCCTATGCTCCTAACAATGGGAGCAAGTGAAACCCCCCTTTACTCCCTTCCATGTTTCGCTCGTTCCCAGTGCCACTTGCCTACGAAATGCAAGATGGTGGCAATGCCGCCGTGCTCTGATTTACCCCGCTAGAAAAAAACATCCAGCCGCCCGCAAGCAGGCTGTTCATCTGACCATCATTTTTTTCGGGTTTGGAATATGGATGGGCACGAGTGTGTCGAAATAATTTTTTTATCTGTGCTGAATCTCCTCAGTTTTAATGAACGTAGAATCTCGCACCTTTAATGAAAAACAAAATAGACGTACAAAAAACCAAGAAAAATGAGAAACTGTAAGTTTGCTTTCCTCATACTATAATAACTAGTTGTATCTAAGAGACAGTAATGAAATTATAATAAAATAAATAAACAAATCCCTAAGACTAAGATAAAACAATCATTTTTAATAAGTGTTAATTAGCATAGGCTAGATACGCGTGATTTAAGAAAAGGATTTACATGCTTTACAGAATATCTTAAAGTCTGTACAGCTCCTAGTGTCCGGAGGAAGGCCACTGAAAAGAGTAGCAGCAGGGTGTTGAAAAGTTCCTGGAGTAAAAGGAGTAACTAGTTTTGGAGTTATGTTAGCTATTTGAGTGGGTTAAGCCAAATTTCAAACAATTATACCTTTAAAATGAAAGGTTTGCATTGCTTACAAACACTGTTCAGAGTTTCAAACAAAACAAACATGTTAACCAAAAATTTCGAAAGGATCGCAAGAGACACGAGCATAGATCAAAAACTTAACCTTGAGTTAACCATGGGCTAATCAGTTTTTGAACAATGGGGCTAAGCTATATCAGTGTCCACTGATATCCTTCCTGTGTCCAGGAGAACCCCCGACCAACAATACCTAATCTTTCAAAGTACAGACAAATAAGCAGCGATGTCCTAGCCTTCTCTTATACTTTTTTTTACCAAAAACAATCCGAACCTGGAACTTACTAATACTGCCGTCTCGGCCACAAATATTAACGAATTCAAGCCCGCCTCAGCGCTCTATATATCTAACATCAGAGCACCCAGCCATCTGAGGCGACTGTTAACTGGCTTTAAACCTGCCCTAGACATTAACTTACAGCTAAATTAGGATTGAATACTAAGCATTTAAGTTTGTACGGTTATTTTGTAGGAGAGGAGGCTACAAGATCAAAGGCGGAAAATGCAAGAGGAATATGAGAAGGAACAGGAAGAAAGAAGGAGAAAGGAAGAGGAGGTACTCTTTAGACATTCTGTTTTTTACAGGAATATACTTAAAAGAATATAAAGGCTGAAGTAGGCCAAGTTTTAAGAATATTTTAAGAAGAATGCTGAAGCTCAGATTTTGTTAACAATATCATTTTGCATGTTTGAAAAAAAAATCACATTATTATAGTATCTGAAGAAAGTCCTGGTTTGGATACCTTTTTGTTTTCTGGCTCATATAGGTAAACTAAAAAGGCGATATTTACTTGAAAATCAAAATTGCAGCTCCGACAAACAGCAAAAGCAAAGCCAAAAGAAATCAAAGAGGCGCCAACAGAAGAAAGCAACACTCAAACGTATTAAAAACGGAAATTCCGTGTCACCGATATTCCCGAAACTAAGAATATTCGTAAGAATATTTTCAGCCTAAAATCAGCCAAAAACTAAGAATATCCAGCCAATGTTCTTACAAAGAAAGAGTGTAATGTGGGATTGTCAGGTGAACAAGCGCTTCGCAATCAGAGACACGATCATGTAAACTATGTAAACAAGGAGTAGCACCAAAGCTACTTAGAGGGGTGGGCACGCGTTTTGGTGTTGATGAAAGCTAGTCAAGGCCCGCGCGAATGGATTTCTGAAAATTGCAGCCTTGTTCATGCGTCAGAGCATAAATCGGCAAAACTATTTGCTTCGGTAAAATGTTGCAAAATATACATGCAGCCTGTAATTAATAGGTGGTACGTACTAAACCAGCATTTCTTGTCTCGCCTGTAGACACGCAGGAAAAATGCCGAGTTACAGGCAGCACAAGAAGCGAAGAAGCAGGAAACAGAGAGAAAAAAGAAAGAGATGGGAGAAAAACGCCAAGCGGAACTAAAAAGGAAATTAGACGAGGAAATGGCATCCAAGAGGGCTTCTGTAAGCTGTCCAGTAATTTCTCTCCCTCTCTTATACAATTGAGTTTAACTTTGTCACAATGACAATGATAATAGTAACATTAATAATATTAATGAAATTAAATATAATAACGTTGATAACAATATCGACAATAGTATTGTTACTGTGACGGAATAGGGCTTACCGTTTCCCGACGTACTCCATAATAAGAGTGATGATGGTAAAAATAACAATAGTAATTAATAATAATAATGATAATAGTATATGTGATAATGATAATGACAAGAAAAACAAGTGGTGGCTGTAATAAAGAAATTCAAAATGAAAGTTATGACAGTAATAATAGTGATGACGTTGTTAGTGATGACGATATTAGTGATATTAGTGATGACGATATTAGTGATGATGATATTAGTGATGACGATATTAGTGATATTAGTGATGACGATATTAGTGATGACGATATTAGTGATGAAGATATTAGTGATGACGATATTAGTGATGTTAGTAAAGATGATATCTTAGGCATCTCAAATAACAAAACAAAAAATAACTAAGATCTAACATGTCTATCACTATATCATTATTACTTTAACATTATCAAATTAGGTCCACAAATATTAATAAGAGAAAAAGTAAAAGGAACACAAAATACCGGAGGTGTAGACAGGGACACCATAACAGCAAGGAGCCAATTACTAATAACGTCACTAAAATCATCATCACTAATATCATCATTACTATTATCATCACTAATATCATCATTACTAACACCATCACAAATATCATCATCACTAACATCATCACTAACATGATCATCACTAATGTCGTTATCACTAAGATCTTAGTTAGTTTTTTTTTGTTTTTGAGATGCTTAAGAAAAGCAGTTTCGCATGTAAAACCAGCCATGCGTTATTTGTAGGCTTTCCAAGACACAAGATCGAGCTCTCCACCCATTCCAACCATGAGAAAAAAACTGGAGGTAATTGTCGCTGAGGATTTGTTTTCTTTAAGGAGAACTGAACCCTAAAATCGACTTTTGTCAAACAAGATCTTCAAAAGTGTGAAAACCATATTCAAACGTTTTTTCCTGGCGTTGCGCTGATTTTCCGAGAAATTCGAGTTTATAACACGTTCCATGCCGCAAAGGAGAAAGAGTGAGACTATGATATCACATATGGAGAAGAATTACCTCGAACTGAAAAGATTTATCATTGAAGTTAGACATTGCACACAACTCAAGTTTTAACTTTCACTCTTGATTGTTTAAGTGAGCTTATGACAACAAAAACAGTTCGAGCACTCGCTCGCTTCCCCATAATTTACGTCACACATTACCTTCATTTACCGCTGACAAGTTGACAAACGTCCAGGCTCAACGACCCGAAACACGCACATTCAAACTAGAATTTCTCGGAAAATCAGCTTCTTCAAAAAAAAAGGGTTGATTTAAGGGTTAAGTTCTTCTTTAATGTAAAAAGGTGCTGAAAAAGTTCTAAGCTTCGTCCATGAAAGGTGAAAGTAAAATATTTCAAAGTAAAAGCAAGTTTTCTTAGATGTCTGTTGTGTAAAAGAGACCATTTCAATAAAAGCCCAATTGGGAAAAGCAGTATCACATATTCTTTTGGGTTATATTGATTCGTTTGTGTTTTAGCATTTAATATTGTTTTGTATTTTATTGTTAATAGTCTTTACTTGTGAGTAGTCGGAAAATCCAACAGGTCTTACGACCAAATTATAAAATTCCGAGGGCTTTAAAGTCCATATCCGAGAAGACGCGAAGGTCTAGCCGTTTGCAGATGTTAGAGCAAAGACAGCACTTTCTCCGCAATTTACATTGTAAGAACCTGAGCGAAGGTCTGACACCGGGAGCGAGAATCGAACCCAGGCCTCTTGCACTGCAGATTGACGCCTTTCCGAATGGCTAACCAGGTGGTGGTTTGTGTTGTGTTATAGTATATTGTTTGTATTGTAATTTATTGTATTGTATTGTATTGTGTTGTAGTGTAATGTATTGTATTGTGTTGTCATGTTTTGTATGGTATGGCATTGTGTTGTGTTGTAAGGATTCCAACCATAACTAATATAATGATACTAGCTCAGCCCTTAAAAAGCACGCAGTTTTGAAGCCACGTTGAATGGCTAATCTGTTCTACTGTTATAACGAATCAGTTAACTGATGAGGTTTGATATAATTTACTCCATTTAACAATTGTGCGAGAGTAGCAGGGAAATAGCCTGGGTTGAGCTATCAATGACCAGATAATACTAAACCAAAGAAACAAAGCCTCGGGTTTGAACTGTTTTCTGGTGCAGCCATCCAGAACTAAGCTTCGAAACTTTTCTTGGAAACAGTAAGATAACAGTTCTCTGAACCGTATGATTTCCTTACTCCATACTGTTTTACCCTCAGAATGACGTTCGTGATTTGAGAAGAATGGATTCTCCACCAATTCCCACACTAGCCAACAAACAGCGTCAAGGTATTATTTCATGGAACATATATACTAGTTATGCAATGCTTTTGAGTGGAATACAGTGGAATACGCCAAGCATCCTTGTATTTTCCGTTGACACACGAGCCTTTAGGCGAGTGTGAATGCAAAGATAATACAAGTGACAAATGGCTTTTTCTACGGTATTCCATGCGAAAGCATTGCATAACTAATTTATCCCATGCCTCAAAAATTACCAATATCAGTTTCCATTGTAAATATTTGTAAATACTAATTTTGATTTGAAGATTTTCATAACTGTTCTGGAATTAGTGATTTAGCACATTGTATTTTTTTGCAGCTAGCATGTTCTTTACTAGGTTATGAAATAAGGACATACTTATAACGGCTTATTAACATTCTTTCGAGATACTTTTATATATTAAACCGCGGTGAAGTCACAATAACATCAGCATCAAATTAGATTACTTTAAATTAGAATTGATAGTTCTCAGCTCTCCCTGGAGGTGTTTTAGGTGACAAAACAAAGTATTAGATTTTCAACTCGAATTTTGCGTTTCCAGCGTTTGCTTGTTCACTCAGTGTCGGTTATCAGCTCATATACCGAACTGATAACTTGTGGAATGTTGCAAAGCTGAAAATTAATATGGTTCTGGATAAATTTTAGCTGTCATTTTCAAGCACAAATAGGTTTTGAAAACTCAAGAAATTTAATCAAACAGTTATATCATTTGCGCTTGTTGGATATACAGAGGATACTACATGGCCGCGTGGAAATACGAATTTTATCTTCGAGTGTTGAAAAAATTCAACACGAGAGGATAAAATTCGTATCTCCAAGCGGCCATGTAATTTTCTTTTTATCACATACTTAGTGAGATTCTACATGTTTCTCTCAATCATCAACGAAGTAGATTGACAAGTTGTTTCAACGGCGGGAAAAGTTTCATATCAATCACACGTGATGATATAGAAATCGTGCATTCTGATTGGCAGTTTTTAATATCACCACGTGTGATTGATATGGGTGGCTGATACGCTTATATTTCACCGATCTACTATGTAAATATCGAACTAAGCATGTGATAAGAGATGATTTATTATATAAACTTGCCACCTCATATCCAACATGCGCTTTTGGAATATATGTTTTAAAAATAAACAATAACCGCTAAGCATTCGCAGACTAGTAAGTACGAAAACATAATAACTAATTATTTAACTTTAGAAAAATTAATGGCACATAAACTCGATGATTCAGTCTGGGGCTCAGAACATACACTCTTACCGTAAACTGGGTTGATTTAGAAAACAAGGCTTTCCCTGACTCTACCGAAAGGTTTCGGTCATGATTTTAATTTATGGGTAATGCAAATATAAACTCAGTGTTGTTGAGCAAAATACATGTAACATGTAACCTTTATTTTTGAGTTATATTACCTTAACCTTTATTTAACTTTTCGATGTACTGAACAACAACGACAACACTGTTTTTATTGAACAAGGTGCTGATATTCATATATTATTATCATGTTATTATTATAGTTTATATTACTTATTGTTAATATTTTGACTATTATTTTATTGTTAATAACATCTTTGTTGCTGCTAATCATCGTTTTTTATTATTATCAATAACATTGTTTATTTCTTTTTTTTCCAGATACAAAACCAGAATCACCAACAAGAAATTTAGGTAACGCCCTCAGTAACATCTCGAGTTATAATAATCATAATGATAATAATGGTGATGACATTAATAATAATCTTTGAATATATTACTGTTTGTCAAAAATGCAATCAGTGTAATAAATATTCTGCAGACATGGAGCAATGGAACAACTTTCAGGCTCTTTAATTTTGATTTTTGTTGTGTTTTATTCTAATGGGAACGTTCCTCTTGTAAAATTCAAATCAGGATTTCTAAATCCAAAACTGGATTTAGCGTTCCTTTATTCAAAAATTTCATGAATCTGATTTTGGATTGCAATTCAAAGAAACCACTTTTGAGAGTGGATTCTTTGGGTTGAATCTGAAACTGGTTCCAGATTTCTTGCAAGGTTTGCGTTCCATTTGTCAAATCAGCGAATCAAGATTTTGTTTTATGCCTACCATGGTATTATTTAGCGCACATGCGCAACAAATGTCACAAAAATTCAAATTTCAGAGTTTCCGTTTCATTTTCAATCTAGATCTTAGGAATCGGGATTTGGATTGTACAAAAGGAACATATGCTAAGATATATCTCGATAATTCCATTCAGTAAATGATATTCAGTAGGATAAGTAGGTCTTATTTAAACTTACTGTGCGCAACTGCTTTGTAACGCGCAGAGCCTGGGCCAAGTTTACACCAGGAACCAGACCAGGACATCTTGAGTCAGTTGACGGCTTTGAGACAGCAGCTAAAAAGTGAGGAGCATAAAATTCAATTCCAGATGAATCGCTCTAACGCTCAGGTTTGTTTTTCACGCCTACTTTATTATACCATTTGATCTGGCCGGTTGTCAACATTGCATTCCTATAGATATGACCAAAGTCGTGAAATAATCGAATAAGAATCGTTTTTTTGTCATTCCACCAGGAATAATCCATTTCACTTTATTGATTTTTTTTTTCAGTTTTTGCCAGGCCAAAATTTCCCATACCCTTTGGATGGATTTGTGCCAAACTCAGACTAATGATCTATCTACCTCAGATACATCAGCAGCCCAACTTTGGCTTAAGTACATCTTAAGGTTATGGATTGACAGCAGAGTTTAAAAAATGTAAATTTGTTGTAACCAGTTATGACGTCATCAGTTAAAAATTTGAAATATTGATATCTCAAGAACCATAAAAGATTTCGACATTATGTTTTCACTGCTATTCCTCATTTAGGAAGGTCTATCCACTAAAGAAATAAAAATTTTCACTTCATATGCACTTTAAATTTTGTAATAAGTCATCTTGTCTTGTTCTAGACTGAATATTCTAACTCGAAAACAACTGCCGCACCAATAAACTCCAAACGAGAAGATTCTGCAAGCAGGAGGTAGGATTAATAGTTCAGAGGAGTGAGTTATTTTCATGATGGTTGAATATTCTGTCGTTAGCCAATAAGTCTTATTATCCTTGTGAAATACTAAGCAACAATGAGTAGACAGACAACAGATGGACATAAACTTCTATTTGTGCTTTGTATTAAAGTCAAGTATACATTGTTACTGTTTTACGGATAAAACCATTGAAGATAACATCGGACCATGGCCACTCAATTGCAAACTGTTTGGTTATATGATTCTGATGATCATCATATACATGATAGTGATGTTGATATTTTTTCATAATCATAACAGTTATCATTGACATTATTAATATTGTTGTTGTTATTATTATTATTATTATTATTATTATTATTATTATTATTATTATTATCCGTATCGAAGAATCGCCATTGTTCTGGTTCAATTTTTTAAAACCTATAGAACCTAACACCCCATTGTTTTCACTGAAACTCCTGGGAGCTTACTTAACATCCGCAAATCAATGATAAATGATTGACTGAGAGCAAAAACCCTACCTTCCCTGCACTCTTGGGTAGTTTTCAGCTGAAAGTGTTACCCCCATCCCGAGAGGAAAATTTTGTTAGTTTACGCGACCGGATTTTGGACAATCAGCAGATCAAAGAAGAAAGAAAAAGAAGAATATGCAAATTTTCACACATTATGGTTGAAAAACTTTTCAAATCTCCCGCCCTTTGTTCAATCAGCTATCCATTTGCCCAAATATAGACATTCTGACTAAGGTAGCACAAAGAAGGTGGTAATCGTACTAAGAAAATTGAAACGCAATTCTTTGATACGTATTTTTATTATTGTTGTTATTATTATTGTTGTTGTTATCTGTGTTTTGTAACTGTTATTTTGATTGGTTCATTCAAGGAGTAGAAGAGATGTGGATGTGTTTGAAAGAGCTTTAGCCAGCAAAGCAGCGGTAACGAAAAAAGACCCAGAGGTAGTGTAACTTGTCAATAATAACACACTTGTCTTGATTTCACATTAAATAACCGCCGCCTGGTTAGCCCAGTTGGTAAGGTGCCAGTCTTTCGTGCGGGAGGCCCGGGTTCGATTCCCGGTGCCAGACCTTCACTCAGGGTCTTAA